>CAODLS010271305.1:0-10489 GCA_948243855.1 Flueggea neowawraea | reverse complement strand
TCAACAAACTTTGGCCCCCAACCCATTCACCATTTCCTCATATATACTCTCTCAATAGAATCCCTAACCACTTCCGCTTCTCTCGCTCAAATTGTTATAACATAATGGAAATGTCTAGAAAGGAAAAACAAAACTTGCTCTAGAAATAAGAAAAGAAAATAAGGAGGAACAATTCCTTCCAGCGGCTATTTAAGTGACTTCTACGCACCGTATCACTTAAGCTACTATTCCCCTGAAGACTAATACGTTGCGTTTAATCTGGTATGTACCAGACAATTTGGTTGGTTTGCTTTTTACAAGAAAGCCGACAAGACTAATTAGATGTGTCTCTCAATCAGCTAACTGATTGACATGAAAGTGAAACATATCAAGACTGGCGGAACTATAACAAATACAACAATTAACTTCAAATATTAGAAGTAATGACCGATCTAGAATTATATTTATTTAAGACGCCGGTGATGATTAGAGCGACAATAGGAAGTTTCATACTATATATTCTTATAATATATTTCAAAGTGATTGACAGGAAGAAAATAAAATACTTATAAAATATATTACTGACTCATTTAATATTATATACATATGATATACTACAAATATAAAGTAAATATACTATACATATACCTTAAATTATATAATATATTCAACTGTATATGGATCTGGAAGGTCTCGACCACCACAAATCCGTCCCTCATAGAAGCACTTGGTATTAGTGAGTTCCACAGTTGTTTTACTTACTGATAATTGGACCAACACGTCTGCGGTTTTGATGTCGACATAACTTTATGATATGTTGCTCGAATACCACATGAGCACAAAGAATAAAAATTTTGTAGTTAATCTAAATACGTGGCATTTATTGCATTGGCAATCATCAACCAGCACCATGGTCATGAAAACTAAATTTTAAAATGGAAAAAACCAATTTTCTTTGGTGATTCATGGAGATTCATAATTGTATTTTGGACCCATATATATATATATATCATTTATTTTTTTAAAGGAAATAGGGACATTTTTAATTGTTTGGACTCTTTTGTGTATGATCCATTGCTAAATCAGCATCTATTAAATGCTCTTTCATTAGAGCTACAAATGAGCCAAGCCATTTGCATTCAGCTTAATAGAAGCCCATTTATGACTTGACTTGTTAATAAATGAGCCGAATTTAAATAGATTTTTAAGTTCGACTTAATAAACGAGCCGAACTTAAACACCCAAAAAGTCGGCTCGAAAAGGTCACAAATAAAGCTGTGTTCATGAACAAACTCATTTAATAAACTAGTCAACAGGCTCATGCAAAACTTAACTTTGAGCTCATTTATATAGGAATATACACTATTAATATTATGTATAATTATTCTACTTTTAAATTATTAATATATAACATGAACAATTTTTATTTATTATGTTGAAATATATGTAAGTAATTTTAAGTTTAATAATTTAAAATTTTATTTAGGGGAAAATAACACGTTTATAACAAAATATCTTATTTTTTCAGAAGGTTTACAATAGTGTACACAACAAGGAATTTACAATTTTTTTATAAGTTAATTTAATGAATTTTTGGATGATGGTGTACACATCTATAATATATATATTTTAAATTAAGCTAATTTATTGACGCTTATACGTATACGCAGATTTTCGTTTGTGTACACAATATTTACAAATTATAATTTATTTAATGGTTATCAATTTGGTGTAGAAAAGTGTACGTGTACAAAGTGTACACAACTTGAAATTTAAGTATATAAAGGTGTACACAACATGAAATTTTGGTGTACAAAGGTGTTATTTTACAAAATTAAAGACTAGTTTACAATTTCATGAAAACTAAAGGACTTAACGTATAATATAAACACATACGCAAAGTTGCTCAAAGGTGTATGTAGGTGTGCTCCCAGGTGTATGTAGGTGTTCATAGGTGTGAATATGTGTTCAAAGGTGTACATAGATATTCAAAGGTGCTCAAAGGCATACAAAGGTGCTCAAACTTGTACCTAAGTGTTCATAAGTGTAGAAAGATGTTCAAGGGTATTCATAATTGTACAAAGGTGTTCATAAGTGTATATAGATTGTAATAACTTACCTGTTCCGACAAGGTTCTTTGAAGCATTTCGTTCAATTATGATCTAATCCTTTGATGTTGATTTGGTGTTTGAAGAGGTGTAATGATGTTATTGTTGCAAGTTTGGGTGTTGGGAAGCCCGAGAATGATCCAATGCGTATTAGGAAGCAAAATAAGTCGAGGAATACATTCTTGCAAGGCACAACGTATGTTAGAGGCAAGGAAGATGTACTTTATTTGGAAAGCATTTCAACGTACATAGAGTGAAGTCTACATATGTAGAACAAGTACAATGTACGTTGGGCTTAGTATAACATATGTTGATCATGTTTCCCGCTAAACCGAGGCTACTAGGTTCATTTCTTGGCATCACAATGTACGTTGTGTGTTTGGCAATGTACATAGTGACCTCACAACGTATGTTGTAAGGTGATATAACGTATGTTGCCTTTGTAAATTGGTCAAATAGTGTGTTTCAATAAGTCAGTCTTTAAAACCCCCCACCAAACCCGAAACTCGTCAGTTACTCCGTCTATCACGACCCATTCCCGGGACCATGATAGATGTACGAGGTGAACCATTTATAAGAGTAAGGCTCATCCCGCACAAGCCTTCAAAATGCAGAACATCTACCCAAAATCATATTTAAATAAATAATAAAACAAATAGAGGTTTAAACCTCATTTAATAAAATAAAACATATACAATATTAAGTAAGGAAAATATTTGAAATAACAGAAACAATTACAAATCCCACAGGAACCCGGTGTGAAGCCTCTAACAAATCACACAAACTGGGGCCCGATCAAAAGGGCATTGACTGCAATGTCAGAATACCTCACTGAGTATTAAATGCCAAATATCACTGTCCATAAAATCACCTGTAAGATGATAAGAAACAGGAACAAAACAAAGAAAAGGGGTCAAACCCAGTGAGGGACAATACTCTAGATCGTCTCATACGTGTCTCACAAAGATTGGTTTGAAAACCATTTGAAAACTATCACATACAGTATACAAAAGGTATACATATATACATATTATATACATAGTACCATTTTAGAGAAATTTTTTTGAAAACGTTTACATCAAAAGTAAACACATGCACTTTGGCAAACTAATACCACTAGAATTAGATTAAAAACAGAGTATAACCATTATGGGATCAAAGCAATCGTGGTGTGGTCTATGCCACTTGACCACCATATAGTGATTGTAGACTCTGCCACTAATCCAGAAAATCAGATCATGTGCCGGGCCAGGGCAACATGGCTATCGTCAACCCCGATAGCTGAGTATAACAAATCATTGATATACCAAAGGCAACGTACCCCGTAGAAAAGGTATCCCATAATTAAAACCATGATTTATCCAAAACCAAGCATATCTCAGAGTCAAAATCAGACGAAAAACATATATATAAATATATATATGTAATTTCTCAAAACAAAGACGTGAATATTTATTCACATAATCTAATTTATATGATTAATCAATCCTTAGATTAATCAAGTTTCCAAATATGTGATAGAACACATCAAAAACAAACTATATAGTTTCAAGAAACAACCTATGTGTCTGAAGCTGTCATCCACTCACCTGGATGTCCCAAACTCTAGGAATCCAATCAAACACCGCTGGTGGGTGACTATTCGTGTTGACAAGCACAGAATGCTATAAAAAATACAACATGACAAACATCAAAATATGGTATTGTGGTCGTACACAATGTATGAGTGTAATGCGATGCAAATGCCAAACTCTCAATCGAGCAACTCCCAACTGGACAAACACTCATAAGTACTCTAATCATCCTCAAAAACATGAATCTAACATCCTATTCCTCAAAATAAATTCAAAATCATTGAGAATCACAATTCTCAATTTCTGACCTATTACTCCCTAAGCTACAAATAATCAAATCAACCAAAACCAACCATGATTCAAGTATCTCTAACTCCAAATTAATCAAAAATCCATAGAAATCAAAACCTAACACAGATTAAATCCATCTCCTTCAAACACAAAACTCTCAAATCCAAAGCTAGAATCTCTTGTTTCCAACTTCAAACAATCATAATCTAACATCAAACAAATTCTAATCCATCAGAAACAAAGAAATCAGAATGATCCTTCAATCTTAGTTAAATCCTTAAATGAATGATCCATGATAAAAAAAAAAAAGGAAAAAGGATGATCAAAGAGTGTTTCTTACCTTAGAAATCCAAGTGGAAGCAAAAAGAATCAAGAGAAACAAAGGAAATGGAAAGAGATGGTGGAGAGAGTTATTTAAGTGATTGAGAGTGAGTTATGACAGAAAGGAAAACAGTTGAGTGTATTTATAGTCTCACACAACCGACATATTGCGTTTACTTTCAGCCTTCCATAAAAAGTGCATCAGCGTGCACAATATCTCCTACTACGCAAGTCCTCAACGCACGCAGACGGCTGAGCTAATGATTTCTCATCCTCAGAACCAAGATCAACGTACGTTCTACCATGTATTATGCACGTAGAACTCTTCTCACACTCACGGTTCACGTTCCAGTGACATTCTAATGTGCACAGAACCTCTTCAACGTATGTAGACGTGCTTAGACACATCCACGGTCCACCTCAAACGACGATCAACGCACACAGAACCCTGATCTGTGCACGTAGATGACTTCCAGACTTTCCAACATACGCAAAACGCACGTAGAACACTATCATCCAAATTCTAACTTCAAAAATCAAAATTCCTCACATCAAAAACACCTTGAAACTAGACGGTAAGCTACAGTATTCTGCCTATAACAATATGGGATATTACACGCCTCTTCTTTCTCAAATGCTCTCAAACTGCCTCTCAACACTTTCTTTTGGTTACTAGAGATAAGATTACATTGCTTTCTTGGTTTTTGAGCATTTTTATGCTTTAAATTCGTGGGTTTTGTTTTTGGCCGAATTGATTCAAGGTTTCAATTTTTGGATGATTTTTTATGAATGAATGTTACAGGATGCTAGAATAGGTTAAAGGGGACTTGTATGAGCATGAATCAAGCTTTAAATCTAAATATTTATGAGTTTTGGTTGAACTAGGGTTAGGTTCGGTTTTGGACGAATTCTTGGAAATTTGGAGTTGCTTTTAGCAATCAAATTGTACATTTATGTTTTTGAGGTTAAGATTGACCAATGTGGGTGTTTAGATTTGATTTTTGTCGATTGAATCGAAAGTTAGACTATTTGGGTAACTTGCCATTTGATGACCAAAAGTGATATTTTGCATTTAGGGACCAAAATGGGACTTTGAGCACGTTTGAGGATTGATTTGGATATTTTTGACATATTTCAGGACTTAATGATGATTTTGGAGTGTTTGGATTATTTTGTAAATTTGAAATATTTTGGGGCCTGAATGATAATTTTCCAAAAGTTTGGGAACCAAGTGTATTTTACATCGAGTTGTAATTTTTTATTATAATGTTAAGCTTGGGTTTGAAATGGTTTTTTGGGCTTTGTTTGAGGGTCTGAATATGTATTTGCACTATAATGTATTTTGGTACCGCTCTAGTACTATTACTGCTCTTTGCTCCGTCTCTGATATATTTATTTCTGATATATTTGTTTAGTTTCTAGAACGTACCAACAAGACTAGCCGCCTGATAGCGTTGCTTGGCTGGCCTTCTATTTCTAGACATTCAGGTGAGTGGATGGTAACTTCAGACACATAGGTTGTGTCTTATAAATTCGTATTTTTTTGTTGTGCCGGCTGAATCTGAAAACTAACTAATTAATGGGTTGGTAATTTATAAAAATTGGATTGTGTGATGATCTTTGGAAAAAATGATCTATTTATGAAAAGCAATATATATTATAATTTTTCCTCTGTTTCTAACTTTTGATATATGTTTTTGAATTCTAGCATATATATATATATATCCATCTCTGTTTTTTATTTTTATTTGCATGCCTTTTGTTTTCGAACTATATTACGATATTTTTCTAATACATAACACCTAGTTAGAAGGTACATAGCATTTGATATACCAATGCAAATTGTCAATGCCCTAGTTACCAGGGTAATTTGGTAGTTGTATGTCAAGCCAGACATGCGTATTACGATCGGATGTTGGTACATACCACATCACCTTTGCTTTTAGTGCTATATGCATAATTCCGTTTTTGGTCCCATGTCACACATACTATGTTTTGCTTCTGGTACTATCATATTTGATGCCTGTGTTCATGTTTTTTGCTTTGTTTGCAAACGTTTTCGAAATGGTTTTTTAAAAGCTACTATGTATATAGTGTGTGTGTGTGTGTGTGTATATATATATATATATACTTGTGTGTATATATATACTCACTTATACCTGCGTGTAGTATTTTTGAAATATTTTCAAAACAACCTTTATGCTGTCTGAAAGGCAATCTGGAGTATTGTTCATCACTAAAGTTTCTAGGTACACAATTTTTTGCTTTGGAAACTACACTGCATCTTGGACTTTAGTGATTGGTCTTTTGGTTAGTGATGCCATTTTGATCGGGCTCTTCTATTTTTTATGATAAAGCTCCATACTAGAATGTTGTACGGTTACTGAGTTATCATATTATTTTTTGGCATACTTGTATTTGATTTTACCCACTAATATCATTTTGATATATGGTAAACTTGTTTTTATTATATATGTTTTGAATGATAAATGATTTGATAAATGAATAAATCGGGTAACACTTCTGATTCTCTGATGCTTATGTGAGATGGATCGGGCCTCTGGTTTGGTTTGTCTTACACGTCAGTCATGGTCTGAAAACAGGTCGTGATAGGCTGAGCCTCTGTTCGGTTCGTCTTGCACACGTGGTCATGGTCTGGTAACGGGTAGTAACATAGATGTTTAAAAGTGTTTAAAGGTATTTATAGGTGTACAAAAGTATTCATATGTATTTATAAGTGTACAAATGTGTTCAAAATTGTACTAGTGCATACTAAAATGTTATTAAGTAGCATACACACTAAACTTGAAATACCAAACCTCAAACAATACCCTAAACCTTAAAAACTAAACTAGTACACACTAAACATTATTAAGTAACATACACACTAAATGCTATTATTTTTTGAAAGACATTAAGTAGTCTAGTATACTAATACTATTGTTTCTTCAATATTAGTTCAAGTATTATTATTTATTGTCCACTTAAATCTTTAAATTAAAACTATAAAAATCTTTTAATTATTATAAACTATATATATATATATATATATATATATATATATATTAGATTTTTTGATCATTTAAAAAATATTAAATATATTATTAATTTTTAAAAAATTTAAATATAAATTATAGAGTCAATACTATATAGTTTTACTCAAAACTACATAGTATTAACTCACAACTTATTAGTTAAAAAAAAAAAAAGAACACATACTCAGTCACTCACTTCACTTAAAAAACATGGCTCACTCTACTCAAAATAAACACACAGTCACATATTGCGATCGCAATTCGAAGCCACATATTAGTTTTGTGCCCTAGTCCAATCATACATATATATCGTCATTTGATTTATTTAATAAAGAGGCATTTCATTTCATATCTATGAAATATTATATATGTTTTATGAAGATGAAACTTTTATGAATACTTTATTCTTCCTTATGTCATCAAGTGTGTGACTTGATAGTAAAACTATAAGGTAAAAGGAATATTATTCTAAATGTCCCTAATCGATTATTATCACAGGAATTATAATAAATTATGGTTAATATGTTGCTAAGTAGATAATCATTTTTTACTGATTATGGATATGAGATATCACTTAGAACATAGATACGTGTTAGGAAACATGTATTGGACTGATCCGTTATGAAAGCATTTCGTGGATTAATGTTACAAGTAGTTTTCATGCAGTGGTGATATTTGAGTCATCTGACTCAAACTCACTATCGACTCCTACATGAGGAATCACATGTTCTAACTTAGTCAAACGTCATCCATAACAGGGTAACAATAAAGACTATGATTGGATATGTCATGAATTTTGTGGAGGAGTCATGAATTTTATGGAGGAGTGATAGTGAGAGTGATGAATTTGTTCCTCTTATGAAAAGTGATATCTCTAGGTCACTTGATGAGTAGGATTGATAGAATGTATGCATACTCAAATGAATTGACAAATGAGTTTATCAATGTCATTCGTTATATCAATATACTTGGGATCAAGAAATACATTGACCAATGTAAGGTTGACATGTGACCATGTCTTATGCTTAAATGAGATATCATGAGACAAAATGACTAAATATCAAACTGTGAAAGGTTAACTCGGATCACCGACTCCACTTGATTTTGGGTTGTCATAATGTATTACTAGATACCGCTTATAGACTTTGAGCCAATGTTTTGAGACAAGGCTCATTGCCAATTTCGAGTGGGCCTGTTGGGTCACACACTAGAATGAATTGGATTGGCTTGCAAATATTCTTTCTTATGGTGATTGAATTATTAAGATGTTTATTTTGATTAATCAATAATAATTCAGGATTTTGTAATTTATATCTTAAATATGATCTAATATATAATCCATTAATGTAATGGGCTTTTATTATAAATTGCATCTTATTAAGTTAAATATTTTGTGGACATGTTATTATGTATTACATAATAAATTCGACACATATATTTTAATAAGGGAGTGATTTATTTAATGATAATGTATCATGTAATTAAAAACCCAATAACATTAATAAACCCACATTGAATTTCGACACATTCTTCCTATTTTATAGGAATCTTTATTCTTGTATGACAATGATAAAATTCAGTACAAAATAGGAGTGCATGACTAATTAGGAGTATCATTCTTGTGTGACAAGGAAAATGAAACCCTAACTAGGATGCCATTACTTCAGCACACTCCTATTTTTTAGGAGTCCTAATTAGTACACATAATTAATTAGGAAGTACTTATTCTTATGGGACAAGAAAAGCTAACCCTAGTGCACCTATTTAGGGTTTTTCATATGCCTATAAATATGAGAGGCTAGTCTGAATTCATTCCATGGCAATGACTTGGCCGAATTTGTGAGTGTCACATAAAAAGAGAGAAAAATTATTTTGTGAGAATTAGAATAGAGATTCTAAAAGGTGTTAGTACAATCCATCGATCCAAAGGTAGTTCGTTTGTGTGGATACCTCTAGATACGTTTGCGCAAATGCAACGTGAGGAAAGGAGATTCGGGTTTTTTAATATTAAAGCTACACCAATACTCTATTCAATCAAACATTCAATCTTTGGATCTAAAGTAGAATCATTAACCCTAATCGTGTATATTGATGCGCATGGATCCTTGGTGGAATTATAGGTTGATTTTTTTTGTTATTTTCACTGCGTTATATTCTTATGAATGTCATAAAATAGTCAAAAATTCCCATTCCCCCCAAAAAAGAAAAAACTCTAGCCGCTCTTCCTCATAGGCCACACATTCTTCATTTGATGCTCTTCCGCAATTGCCAAATCGGCTTCTCTTTTTCTCGACTCTCACTCAAACAACCCTAACCGCACCCATCCATCCTTCTCCGTCTACCGCTCTTCCTCCTCTATTTCTATCTCTCCATCTCAACTTTTCCTCCTCTATTTCCGAGTTGTGTGTATTTGTGAGTTTTGTAAAAGGTTATAACAAAAGCCCTGTCATTTTGTTGTTTTAGAAGAGATTATAATACAAAGAGTGTTATTCATTTGTGCGGAAAAGTAGTTATCTCGAGCTCCTCCTACATTATGATCATTCACTTAGAAAGATCTAATGAAAGGCTAGAACAAACGGGTCAGCATCAAGAATTTTTTGGTGCCACCTTTACGAAAGTATACAGGATATAATCTCAAACTTTGGAAGGAAAAAGGAAGAACCGATCATGTTTTAGACTTTTGAGACGCTTAATTTCTGAAGTGTAGCTACCATATCCCGTATGATGTACGTTTTGACTAGCAAAATGAGTTGTCCTTTTAGTTGGAAACTAATTCGTGGAAATTGATCGTAGAAATTGTGAAGTGAAAATATCCTTTCCATTGTCCATTATTTCCTCAATTAAACTTTGTGTTTCGGTAACTATTAAAATATAGTAATGAAATTATTAATAGGAATGATTTTTGAAAGTTTATTTCTTTAAACAAGAAAATTACAATAAACTTTTTTTTTTATTTTATAGATATTGCCCATGAGATTTGAATTCAGAAGAAGCACTCTGAATATTATCAGGCAGTGCTATAGCTACAACAAATTAAAATTCATTTTACTGAAAGAAAAATTCTTCTTTTTTCATCTAGTAGGGTAATTTCTCAAGTCACCCTTAATTTTTTGAATATTCTCCTATATGGTCTTTGTGTTCTAGAAACTTAATAAATTGGTCCTCTATTCATTTTCCATTT
>CAODLS010271211.1:0-16033 GCA_948243855.1 Flueggea neowawraea | reverse complement strand
AAAACACAATAGAAAGCGTAGAAGTACCAAAACTAATGACAAACACTCAATTCGTATTCAAAACAATATAAATTGATGCACATAAATACGTATGAATATGCGTTCATCAAACACTTTAAAGGCGTCTGAAACACACCTCACGTACGTCAATCTATGTCTCACGTACGTTAAGGTACCTTTTACGTACGTGTATGGACATCTCACGTATGTTATTGGGGCTCAAAATCAATTCTGGATGCACCAGGCCTGACCTCATGTATTCCACTATTCATCTCACGTACGTGAATCAACATGGAAACCCATCATACGTACGTCAATCGTTGAAAACACGTATGCTGTAAAAACAGTGCCTTACGTACGTTAGCCCAAAGCTTACGTACGTTAGGCTATCATAACTTGCGCTATTCCTATAACTACGTACGTTATAAGCCTTGTTTCTCCTTTCTTAACTTCTCTTGTTACCGAACTTATCCCGGATCATTTCCAACACTTAACAACATCCAACCTAACATGATTTCATCATAAACATCATACACCATCCACTGGTATTCCAAAAAGTCGTCCATGTCCTATTCAAAAACTGTAGGAATCATAATTGGATCATAATCGAAAAGTACGTGATATTACATCATAGGTCTGTATTTTCTGTATTCTGAGCATCTTTTTTTTTGTCTCTGCATTCAGCCTCTGTATTTTGTCTCTGCATTTCCTGTAATTTTTGTTACATGTTGCATGTTCGAGTTCAAGTGAGTCAAAACGTTAGTAAGATTTTAGTATCTGGATTTCTTAGTATTCTAATTTGGAGATTTAAATTTTAGTATTTGAGAATCTGGATTAGATTTTATTTTGGTGATTTGAGTTTGATTTTAGCATTGATCTGATTCGTGTGGAAATTCGAGGACGGATTTCTTTTGAGGGAGGGAGTATGTAATACCTTTTTTTTCCATCTAATTTTTTCGTAATTTTTCCATTGAATTTAATTTTGACATTTGAGGGTTAATTTTGTGTTTTAAATGTTATTTGGGAGGTTAATGAAATTTTTGAAAGGTGTTAAATTAAGTAGGAATTATTTGGATTTGGAAGAGGAAAATTAAGAGGAGAAAATAAACCACAAAAATGCATGTTTTGGCCCAAAACGCAGGTTTTATACCTAAAATGCATCATTTTAGGTGTTGGTCCAAGCTGCAGGTCATTTTTATTGCTTGTCATCGCCCATACTTGGTTCCAGTTGTTCGCGTATGTATTGGGTCAAAAGAAAAATTGAAACAGCACCATTTTGCTTCCTCTTTTAAACACATTAGATAATTTTCTTCTTCTCATCTTCCTTTCTTTGATTCTTTGTTCCTCAAAACCTCAAACCTGATTCTCTTATGTTTCTCCGCCTCTATCTATTCCTTTCTTCTTCTTTTCTTCAATCAAGTTAAGAATTTGTATCAAAGTAATAATTTTCTTCATTTCTTGTTAATATATGAATTGGGTTTTGTTGATTCTTTTAAATGGGTTTCGAGAGAGTATAGTTTTGGATCTGAAGCAATTGTGGACGGTTTCTGAACTTGTTTTTAATGGATTTTGATGAACTTGAGCTGGGGAAACACAAATATAACTTGAGTATGATGATTTGGTGATTCGTTCTTAATGGGTCTATGTAATCTGAAATTTTGGGCACTGATTTGGAAGGTTTGTTGTTGTTTGGACAAATATGAAGATAAATTTAAGCTTCAGGGACTATTTTAGGATGATTTGGTGTGAATTTCTATCGAAATGACTAAGAACATAATTTTACATTAATCAGAATAAATTGAGGACTAAGCCTGATAATTTACATTTGGGACATAATGTAACTTTCTAAAAATAGAAATTCAGATTTGTAATTTTAAAGAAATCAATGTTACATTTGTAATTTTATAAAATAAGAGGATTGACTTATAATTTAAACTACTTAGAGGACTAATTTATAAATTATGAAAAGTTCGGGGAGTAATCCATAATTTTTTGAGGTCTTAAGCACTAAAACTTAATTTTACAAAATTGAGGGACTGAACTCTAATTTTACTTAGATTTCAATTTTTGAGACGAGAGCGATAGATCTTCAATTGAAATAGATTTTTCGACGTCGAACGAAAATCTGCATCTGCATTTGCATTTATATTTGCATTTCATACATTCAGTACTGTTACAGTACCAGTACCGTATTTTGATCTTTTATATTTGTTTCAGCTTTTTGTTCTGGTCAGCAAGACCAACCCCCTACTAGTGGTGCTTGATTGGTCTAGCTTTTGGATTTCAAGTGAGTGACGAGTGCTTTAAACACTTAGACCACGACTTTTAAAATTTTATCGTTTTTTTTGTCTCTGAACATTTATCTGTAATCTGACTAATAATTATTCGGCCAATTAATAATATGACTTTTGTAATAAATAATAATCAGTATTTTTTCTTCGAACTTTTATATATATTTAAATAAATATTAAATATATATATTTTCTGTAAAACAATTTCTACTATGTATGTTCGTCTGCTGCAAAAATATTATTTTATATGTTTTTCTGATTTAGGACACTTGCACTACGAGGATAAGCATAGCGTTTAGTATAACAGTGTGAAGACCCAGTTATCATGGTAAAATAGTAACCATGTGTCTAGATTACACATGTGATCTATGATTTCTAGTGGGAATAGTCCATTAATGATTTGAGGTTTGATTACGATCTATTTTTCTAGTAGGAATAGTCTAGTCATGATTTGAGGTCTGATAACATATGATTTGAGGTCTAATTATAGATGAATTATCTAATTTTATTCTATTTATTTATATAAATATTTTCTGATAACAATATTTTCTGACCATATGTTGTTTGCTTTGTTTTTAAATGATTTGTAAATGTTTTTAAAAATATTATTATCACTAGTTGTATATTGTATTACACATATATGTTTGAGGTATTTCAAATTGTTTTGAAAACGGTTTGTGTCGTCCCTCACTGAGATTTTTCTCACCCCCTTCCCCTAACATTTTCAAGTATATTTTCACATCCAGTGATCGTTCAACATTTTGGTTCTCAGTGAGGCGCTCCTTTTGATAGTTAGTGCTTTTTTTGTCGAGCTCTGTACATTTTGTAGTAGATCCACACCGAGTTGTTGTTGGGTTATTGGATTTGCACTTTATGTTTTGGTTGTATGATATTACGGTTTCATTTTGATATATATATATATATATATATATATATATATATATATAATAACCTATAAATCTGGTTTAATTATCAATATGTTTTTATTAGTGGTTTAATAAATGTTTTAATAAATGAATAATCTGGTTAGAATATTTGATCTCCGAGGCTTGTGCAAGACTTCCTTAGGCGGTTTATCTCGTATGCCGGTCATAGTCCATTTTTCAGGTCGTGGCAGATATTTCTTGCTATCGTACCATAATTTTCCAAAACCAACAAGTAGGATTCATATAGGGTCTTGAAACCCATATCTTAACATATTTAACCCCAACGCATTATAAGAACCTAACCTTGCTCTGTACCTATAAAAACTCTACCATAATGTATAATACCATTTATTTCATATAATAACCTTAATGTCATAGTATCATGTTGTTTCCTCTATCATGATAACTTATCTGTAAGTGAATATTTGGTCCCAATAAGCAAATGGAATGGCAATCGAAGATAACAAGTTTAACAAGTTTGAAACTTTGTTAAAAAAATTTTGCAAACTAAAACAAATAACAAAGTTATTTTCAAATCAAATTCATAGTTAAATGCAGAAGCTCTAAAAACACCAATTCACACTATCAATAATATAAATCAAATTTAAAATAAATAGAGAAAGGGAGAGAGAAATCAAAGCCCAATATTTATAGTGGTTCGGTCCTCCTTGACCTACGTCCACTCTTCCAGATCCACTAGAGAATTTCAATCCACTATCTCCTCACGTCCGGGAGGAGGGAAACTGTTTACAACACTTTTTTGCATGATCAACAAGCAAACTGTTACACCTTGTTTTTGCGGACTCAACAAGAAAACGTTACCACTTTTTTTTAGGACAAAACATGCAAACCAAACCTCTAGTTTTTGCGGGCTTAACTAGAAAACCAAACCACTAATTTTTGTGGGCTCAACTATCAAACCGATACTTTAGTTTTCTAAAGCTCACTAGCAACCACTCTTTTTTTTCTAAGGGTCAACAAGGAAACCTATCTACCCCAAACAAATAACCTTGCTTGATACAAAATCAACCCAAAGATATAACAGATTTAAAGCTCACATAAACCCAATATTATGATAGCAAGTAAATATCTCAAATGAGTTAGAAAGGTAGAGAATAGACAAACAATAATAGCAAAGTGTAGCAAATGACTCTCTTGTCTTATTTATGCTCTAAGACGTCTATTTATAGTCACTTGAAAGAATATAGTTGTTGGAGCCTCGTAGTAGCCCTTGTGAGAGAGAGAAAGAGAGAATTATAATTTTAAGTGATGTCACAGTCACTAGCGTGCATTATTGATATTAACGCGTGTTCTTCAAAGGCCTAGAGGAAGATCAAAGTGTGTTGTACCTCATCAGCATTCCTTAGTGCAGTTGCCTATCTTATGGTTGAAAAATGTCCTTCATTAACATGGCTTGATGATCTTTATCGTGCCTTGATAAAGTCTTTAGTGCGCCTTAAGAAGTCCTTAACATGCCTTATTAATTTTAAAGATCGCACCTTTGAAACTGACATCACATCGTACGAAGGAATATTCAATTTTGAATCCCAAAAAGCGTATTGACTTTGTCCCCATCTGATCATCGTCAACTTACATGGATCAGTTCATCAAAGATTGCACCTTTAATCCATCTATGCGCCTTGATTCATTCTTCAATGGGCTTAGGTCACATATTGAAACTTCACATAGATTCAGAGCTCAACAACGTGCGTTGACAGTATTCAAAGTGCATTAATGCCACTGCATCTTGTTCCATATTAGAGCGCCTTAATGCCATTTTCACATCATCTACATGTGTTAGTAGTGAATAACGTGAGTTGTTGATGCATATTAGAGATTTTGCACTTCTGCAAATCTTTCATGGATGTTCTGCATTCATAATCATCAAAACCGAACTCAACAATATCGTCAATACTGAGGTCAAATATCAAAATAGTCAAATATATATCCTTTAACTAACTGGCAAATATAAAACAAACATTCAATACTGCTGTTGTACAATACCTTTCTCAATCTTTATTGTAATCCATATTAACCTAAGCCTTTGGCATCCAATCGACATCCAATGTACAAACTAATTGAATCCATTACCATATTAATTAATCGAACTTAAGCATTGTGTAATAACAATGTCTATTGTCTCCCAATCTATCATTCTCGTTGTCATTTCCTGATCCTCAAACTTACTCATAGTTGTTAACTTCGGTTTTTATTATGATGTGTACAAAACATACATGAAAGAGATTCAAACATGCAGATTCTCTGATTTGTGGCAATCCTGCAAGTTAGGCCTTGCTTACACATGTAGAACCTGTAAAGATGGAATCAAAGCACTTAGCAAAATTGCTAAGCACATAGAGCAGTACATCGTGAAGAAGGTAGAGTATCAGATATTCCTTCTAAGCACACAGACCAGGTTACAAGGTACGTAAATGAGAAGGAGATACTCTATGGAACAGAGTTTACATATCTATGCACACATAGGAAAATCAACACATGCAATTGAGAGCTATGTGTGATGAGGAAGAGTTGTGATATTTCACAAAATGCAAAGGCATGTATAATGGGAAGACAACACACGAAGATTGTTAAAGGTGTGATCTCTAAATAAGTCAAAACTACGCATGTTAATCAGAAGCTACGCACGTAGACAATAATGAGGACAAATATGCCTTAGTCGTTATGATGCTCCTCAGAATTTGAATTTGAATATTTCTGACACATGCTGACGTGGAAATCGAAGGTGAAATCTTGAAGAATCCAGAAAGCACGTTGGAAAAATAACTAGGCAAGTAGATAGTCAAACCTACACACCTATAAGCTTATCTAAACACGTAGACGCAAGTTTTCACAAGACAATAAATACTGGAGTTCACACAAGGCGTGTAGATTGCATACAAAGCATGTAGAACTATGATGGACATGAAGACTATGCACATATATGGTGGCTACATATATTGAGGATAGTGGCATCATTGCTATATATAATTTTCTATTCTCTCACAACGGCTACTTTGAGGTTTCCAACGACTATTTTCTACCAAGTGGTTATAAATAGACATCTCAAATCAGAAGAGAAAGGAGAGAGACCTTTGCTAAGTTTTTCTATTCACTTTCTCTCTTATCTATACATTTCTAACCTATTTGAGCTATATTACTTACAATCATATTTGGGTTGGTGTGAGCTTGATGTTCCTATACCTTTGGTTGATTTTGTTACAAGCAAGGTTATTTTCTTGGAGTTATTTAGGTTTCCTTGTTGAGCCTTGAAAACAAAAGTGGTTTGCTTGTTGAGCATTAGAAAAAAAAAAAGCCGGTTAGGTTTTCCTTGTTTTGGTTTCTCAAAAAACAAGAAAGTGTATCGGTTTCCTAGTTGAGCCCGTACAAGCTAAAAAATGTATTGGTTTCTTAGTTTAACCCTCAAAAACTAGAGAGTGTAACTATTTTCTTAAAAATCTCTAGAGGTTCTAGTGGAGTAGACGTAGGTCAAAAAGGACCGAACTACTATAAATTGAATTTTTTTTTTCTTCCCTTAACTCATTTACTTTACTTTGCATTTATATTGTGTTGTGTGTGGTTTGGATATTTTATTTTGAGTTGCTTTCGCATTTGATTTTTTGATTTGAGTTGAAAATAATTTTATAAACATTGTTGTCTGTTTTGATTTGCAAAAGATTTTCAACAAGGTTTTAAACTTCCTCAAAATCTAATTGCCCCCACCTATTGGATAGTCATCTTTGGGACCAACAAGTAGTATCAATTCTTGCGCTCTTGATAAAATTTTTGGCTTAACATCATAAGAGTTAAAGGTCAATATGGCATCCATAGGTTATATTTCTAGATATGAAGGGTTAGCTATTAATCGTGCTCCTTTCTTTGATGGCATTACACGTATTGGAAAATAGGGATGATGGTGTTCCTAAAATCGAAGAGCATGGATATATGGCAACTTGTGGAGGATGGTACATTGGTGCCAACAAAGTTGGTTGAAGTAAGAAAAATGGAGAAGCCAAGAGAGGAATAGAATGGCCATAGCAAGAGGCTTATATCCTACAATCACAAAGCCATGCACATCCTTTATTGTTATTTGAGAAAATCTCAATTCAAAAAAATCCAACAATTTGGGAAAGCTCAATAGATTTGGCAAACATTAGAGATTGCATATGTGGGACTTCCCAAGTCAAGGAGAACAAAGTCTCCCTCCTTGCTCACAAGATGAGTTGCTCAAAATGGAGGAGGAAGATTCTATTCAAGAGATTTTTGATCGCATCAACAATATCATTAATGGTCTCAAAGCTCTTAGGAAATCATACACACATTCTAAGCTTGTGAGAAAAATCTTGAGATCTCTTCCAAAGTCTTGGGCTCTCATTAGGAATGCTATTCAAGAAGGCAAAGACTTGTCATCTCTTCCATTGGAAGAATTTTTTGGATCCTTACTCACACAAAAAATGAAGGCGAAGAAGAAGAAGAAGAAGAAGAAGAAGAAGAAGAAAAAGAAGAAGAAGAAGAAGAAGAAGAAGAAGAAGAAGAAGAAGAAGAAGAAGAGAGGAAGAAGAAGAAAAAAAGAAGAAAAAGAAAAAGAAGAAAAAGAAGAAGAAGAAAAAGGAGAAAAAGAAGAAGAAGAAAAAGAAGAAGAAGAAAGATTTGGGGATTGCACTCAAGGCTTCCTTAAAGTACATTGAAAACACAAGTGAGGATGGTGATGAAGAGGATGACCTTGAAATTGTGAAGTACCCCACCAAGAAATTCCAACAGTTCCTCAACAAAGAAATAGATACAAAGAAGGCAAGCAAGAAGAATAAACTCATTTGTTATGAGTGTCATGAACTAGGATATGTCAAACTGGACTGTCCATATTTGAAGAAACATGGAAAAAAGAGGAAAAAAGAATCCTTGAAGATTTCATTACAAGCTCAAGTGATGATGATGATGTGAACAAGTAGATTGGAGGTGTGTGCTTAACGACAATTTTTGACAATGATATGAATGCTAAAGGGTAAACCATTCTTGACCCTAAACTTGTGCTTTATTTTATTTTATCTTATATATATGCAATTTGATTATTTGTTGATTTTATTTAGTTTATTGCATTGAGGTTTCGAATTTCAACGGGTGGATATTTCTTTGAAAATTGATTATGCATGTTTTGAAACAAAAAAATGTTGCATAATAGTTTTTAACCATTTTGATTATTACAAAAGGGGTAGAATGTGGGATGAATTTGTTTATATTTGCATATTGTTTTTCATGACTGGTATCATCATTGATTTGAACATTATGCATATTGTTTTGTTGAATTAACCAAGTGACGAGGAGTCAAATCCTTGATAAATTATTTTGTCATTGCTAAATAGATATTCAAATTCATGTATGTTTTGTCATCATCAAAAAAGGGGAGATTGTTGACTTCGGTTTTGATGATGATGTGTACAAAACATACATGAAAGAGATGCAAAAGTGCAAATTCTCAGATTTGTGGCAACAACTGAAGTTTGGCCTTGCTTACAGACTTAGAACTTATAAATATGGCATGAAAGCACTTAGAAAAATTGCTAATCACGTATAGCAGTGCATTCTGAAGAAGGAAGAGTATCAGATATTCCTTCTAAGCACACAGACCAGGTTACAAGGCACGTAGATGAGAAGAAGATACTTTCTGGAATAGAGTTTGCATATCTATGCACGCAAAAGAAAATCAATGCAGAAAGTCAAGAGCTCAACATGATGAGAAAGAGTTATGATATTTATCAAAAGGCAGAGGTACGTAGAATGGGAAGGCAATGCGCGGAAAATGTTAAAGGTGTGATCTTTGAAAAAGGTATAACTATGCACGTTAATCAAGAGCTACGCACGTAGTAGATGACGATGATGAAAAATCTGACTTAGCCATTGTGACGCTTCTAGATATTTGTATTTGAATATTCCTGACACATGATGACATGGAAATGAAAGGTAAAATGTTGAAGAATCGACAATGCATGTTGGCAAAATGAATAATCACACAAATAGTCAAGCCTACGCACGTAGAAGCTTATCTAAGCACGTAGACGCAAGTTTTCACAATGCAGTGAATACTGCAGTTCAGACAAGGCACATAGATTGCATACAAAGCATGCAGAACTCCGATGAACATGAAGACTATGCACATAAAGGACAGTGACGTCATTACTAGACATAATTTTCTATTCTTTACAACCGCTACTTTGGGACTTCCAACCGCTATTTTCTGCCAAGTGGTTATAAACAGACATCGTAGATCAAAACAAAAAGGAGAGAGACCTTTGTTAAGTTCTTCTATTCACTTTCTCTCTTATAACTACATTTCTAATCCGTTTGAGCTATATTACTTGCAATCATAATTGGGTTGCTGTGAGCTTAATTTTGCTATATCATGGGTTGATTTTGCAACAAAGCAAGGTTATTTTCTTAGGGTAGTCATGTTTCCTTGTCCTTGTCGAGCCTTGAAAACAATAGTGGTTTGCTTGTTGAGCCTAAAAATAACAAGTGGGTTAGGCTTTCCTTTTTTTTCTTGGAAAAACAACAAAGTGTATATGTTTCCTAGTTGAGCCCGTAAAACCTAGATAATGTAACGGCTTTCTTGTTGACCCCGAAAAAACAAGAGGTGTAATATTTTCCCTCCACCCAAAAGTGATGAGATAGTGGATTGAAATTCTCTAGGGGTTCTAGAGGAATAGGCATAGGTCAAGGAGGACTGAACGACTATAAATAGAATTTGCTTTCTCTTCCCTCAACTCATTTACTTTTCCTTGCATTTATATTATGTTGCGTACAGATTGGATATTAGGTTTTAAGTTGCTTCATCATTTGATTTTCTGATTTGAGTTGAGAAGAATTTTTGCAAACATTGTTGTTTTTTTTTTATTTGCAAAAGATTTTCAACATGGTTTTAAACTTGCTCAAAATCTAATTCAACCCCCTATTTGATAGCCATCTTTGGGACCAACAATAAGTATAAAAGCTTCTGCACTCGATAAAATTTTTGGTTAACATCCAAAGAGTTAAAGGTCAATATGTCATCCATAGGAGGTATTTCTAAATATGAAGGATTAGCTATTAATCGATCTCATTTCTTTGATGAAAATGATTATACGTATTAGAAAATAAGGATGATAGTGTTCCTAAAATCAGAGAACATGGATGTATGGCAAGTTGTGGAGGATCGTACACTGGCATCAACAAAACTGGTTGAAAGATGAAAATTTGAGAAGCGAAGAGAGGAATGGAATGACCATGACACGAGGCTCATATCCTACAGTCACAAAGCTATGCATATCCTTTATTGTTCTTTGAGAAAATCTCAATTCAAAAAAATATAACAATGTAAGAATGCTGAAGATTTTTGGAAAACATTGGAGATTGCATATGAGGGCAATTCTCAAGTCAAGGAGATCAAAGTCTCCCTCATTGTTCACAAAGATGAGTTGTTCAAAATGGAGGAGGAATAATCTATTCAAGAGATGTTCGACTGCTTCAATGATATCATTAATGGTCTCAAAGCTCTTAGGAAGTCATACACATTCTGGGCTTGTGAGAAAAATCCTGAGATCTTTTCAAAAGTCTTAGGCTCCCATTAAAAATGCTATTCAAGAAGCCAAATACTTCTCATCTCATTCATTGGAGTAATTGGTTGGATCTTTACTCACACATGAAATGAGTATGTAGGAAGAAGAAAAGATGGAAGGGAAAAAGAAGAAGAAGGATTTGGGGATTGCACTCAAGACTTCCTCAAAGTACATTGAAAAGTCAAGTGAGGATGATGATGAAGATGATGACCTAGAAGATGTGAACCATCTCACCAAGAAATTCCAAAGGTTCTGCAACAAATAAAACAATGCAAAAAAGGCAAGCAAGAAGAAGAATAAACTCATTTGGTATGAGTGTCACAAACCAAGACATGTCAAATTGGATTGTCCATATTTAAATAATTATAGAAAAAGGAGGAAAAGAAGAATCCTTGAAGATTTCATTACAAGCTCAAGTGATGATGATGATGCCAACTAGGTAATTGGAAGTGTGTGCTTAACGGCAATTTTTGACTAGGATAGGAATGCAAAAGGGGTAACCCATTCTTAACCCTAAGCTTGTGCTTTATTTTATTTTATCTTATACATATGCAATTTGAGTATTTGTTGATTTGATTTATTTTATTGCATTTACTTATTGAATTTCAAAGGCATAGATATTTCATTGAAAATTGATTGTGCATGTTTTGAAACAAAAAGGTGGAGTTTTACTTCCAAATTCATTTATTTGAAAGATGCATTTGCTTTGAGGGAGCTATATTTTGTGCTAAATGAATTTTGATTACTTTTATTTGAAAATATGGGGAGAATGTTGCATATTATGTTTTAAACTTTTTGATCATTACAAAAAGGGGAAGAGTGTGGCATGAATCTGTTGTATTTGCAAAAAAAAAATTCATTAGTGGCACATTATTGATTTAAACATTATGCATATTGTTTTCTTGAACTAACCAAGTGACAAGGAGTAAAATCATTGATCAAATTATTTTGTCATTGATGAATAGATGTTCAAATTCATGTATGTTTTGTCATCATCAAAAAGTGGGAGATTGTTGACTTTGGTTTTTGCGATGATGTAAGAAACATACATGAAAGAGATGCAAATGTGCATATTCTCTTATTTGTTGCAACAACACACGTTAGGCCTTGCTTATGCACGTAGAACTTACAAATATGGCATCAAAGCACTTAGCAAAATGGCAAAGCACGTAAAGCAGTGCATCCTAAAGAAGGCAGAGTATCAGATATTCCTTTTAAGCACGCAAGACCAGGCTACAACACACGTAGATGAGAACAAGATACTATCTAGAATAGAGGTTACAACACACATAGATGAGAATTCAACCTGATGAGGAAGAGTTTTGATATTTCTCAAAAGACAGACGAATGTAGAATGGGAAGGAAACTCGCGGAGATTGTGAAATGTGTGATCTTTAAAGAAGGCAAAACTACACACATTAATCAGTAGCTACACATGTAGACGAGGATGAGGACAAATCTAACTTATCCGTTATGATGCTCTTCGGGATTTTATTTTGAATATTCCTATCACATGCTGACGTGGAAATCGAAGGTGAAATCTTGAAGAATAGACAAAGCACGTTGGCAAAATGGCTAAGCACGTAGATAGTCAACCATACCCATGTAGAATCTAATTTAACCACACTCATTTCTCACCCCATTGAAAAGCATTGATAACAATATTGGCAAAAAAAATACATGAACACATTCAACACATATTATCAATTCATGGACATCTTAGATCATTAATGCTAACGTGTTTTGTCTATTCTGACCTATGAATTTGATATCAATGAATGGTATCATATAAAAATGGATATATCGAACGAATCAAATATAAGGGTACAAAGAACAAACCTCATAATCTCTGCGAAATAAACGCAAACACAAGATGGACTATGTATGCTAGTGTTGTAAGCATCATTTGCACATGTTAGGTTAACGAATGTGGAATTTTTCTGTAATACCAGAGGCCTGTAAAAATATAAATGAAGCCAAGATCCCGATGGGCAGAGAAAAAAGCTTCCTTTTCTTCTACGTGTGGAGACTAAACCCCGCACTCATATTTCCTCTCTATGGAGGCGCCACTCTATTTTTGCTATATCGGATGATATGTTCTCCACTGTATCTAACTGTCTAACTAGGGATGACAATTTATACCCTACCCGTACTCAGTCAACGCTGGTATTACCTGCTTTGACTGGGTACGGGTACGGACATTACCCGTATTTTACTGTGCGGATATGAGTAGTGTATAGATATAGGAATACCCTATCCGTATCCTTATCTGTTACCCATACCCGCTGCATATATATAATACATATATTCATATATATAATACATACTTACACATACACATAGATATATATATATATATATGTATACACACATACAAACACATATGTATTATATATAGTAGTTTTTACATAATACACCTACGATACTTTACAATATTTATTTTGTACTACCGACTTTTGCATATTACATATTCACTTTTCAATGTTTTCGAATTCATATCAAATTTATTCACTCTTGTTTATATGTTGTTGGAATATTGTTGATATTCTATTGGTATTGTTCTATTTTTCAAAAATTAGGGTGTTGTTTATACAATATTTGTAGCTTGTATATCTTTTACAGATATACAGAACATACAAGTATTAGTTTTTTAAGTTATTTATACTATGTTTATGATTTTTTTATTCTATGTTTGTAACTTTTATATCTTTTCTAGAAATGCAGATCATACAAGTATTAGTGTTACAATTTGTTTATACTGTATTTGTAACTTGTATATACTGTGTTTATGATTTGTTTATTCTATGTTTGTAACTTTTATATCTTTTATAGATATGCAGAACATATAAATATTAATTCTATAACTTGCTTATCCTATGTTTGTAATTTTACATACCATATATACAATATATAAATATATATAATACATATAAACAATATATATACAATAAATAAATAACATATAAATAACCTATAAATAACATGTAAACAACGTATAAATAATTTATAAAGAAGTTTTAAAAAAAATCTGAAATATAAACAGAGTTTACACAAAACCTAAACAAGTTTCAGACAAATCCGTGGAAATGCAATTTAGAAATTTCAAGTGATAACTTATCACATTACTATTTCATCAACTACATTTAGTTATAAATTATAACTTCTATATTATGTTGTGTGAATATAGTATTTCATATTATTTCGAGTATTTTTCTAATCTATTATTTTAAATTGATGGTATATTATTTGTTAATTAATTAATTAAATTTAATATACGAGTAAATTGGTACCTTATGGATAAACAGATATTCTATGAGTATGATACGGATAATAATTTTTCTCACCCATATAAATACAAATAAAATATAAATATATAATATAAACTACAAATATAAATAAAAATATTAATATATTCTACCGTTTGTCATTCCTATTTCTATATCTAACCCCTTCATGGTTTAGCTGTCTCCCTATTTTGTGAGACGAGTGTTCTTACATACATAAGGAGGCCCACTACAAATTCAATTTGGACTCACATTTTTGAAGGCTAATTATAAAAAAAAACATAATTACCTGCGGACGGACATAACCTTTTTGGCTTGTCCACACACAGGATTCTTTCTCTGCGTAGAACTTTATTTTTTTTTCATTTTTAATCAATCAAGTCCCTGTTTTCCTTCTTTTTATTTATTAATCCTTTTTTATTATTTTTTCACTTATGTCAAGGATCTTTTTCATATATTTTTTTATTTTGATTTTTTTAATTATTTTATTTGTCTTATTTTTTATCTTATTTTTTATTCAGTTTTATATAATCATCTTAATGTTTTTTGTTTTGTTTTATTCTTTTCTTTGTCTTATTTTTATCTTAATTTGTATTCTTTTCTTTTTCGTTTACTTCATCTTGTCATTTTTTTGTTGGTATATGCTTTTTTTAATATCTCAAACAAACAAAAAAACATCACATTAAAATTGAAATGAAAAATTATGCATAAAATCATATGGGTGAGCGAGTTCATCTTTTTAAAAGCCCAAAAATAAGAAGATATTGTAAACAAATGAAAACCAATGTAGAAGACTAATTGAAAACCAAATAAAAAAATAAAACTTAACTGAAAGTCAATCTATATTTTAAAAAAAAATAAATAAAAGAAACTATTAAGAAAATAAAAGACAACAAAAAAATAGAAAAGGCAAAAACCTATTACTTTTGTGAATTACAATTTTTTGTGTGTTTTTTAACCAGTTTTGTTTTTAAGTTTTTTTTTTTACTTTTATTATAAAATAGTTCTTTAAATTGCTTTTTGTTATATTTTCTTATTTTAATATCTAAGGAAAATTACAAACATAAACAAACTACAAGAAAAGTGGATAAAAACTTTTAACCACAGAACAAGAGACAACTTGTATATGAATGAGGGCCAAATATAAGAAAACCAATTGAAAACTAAAAAAACAAAGAAAACTAAATAACAAAAACGGTGTTTAAAAAAAACAAAAGACAATCAAAAATAGAAAAGACAAAAACTATGTATTTTTTATGAATTGCAACTCTACAATGATAAAAGATGTTGCAGCGCTCCGACTTTCTTGGACTCTAGGGTTCCTTCGTCGGCACGCGTTTCTCGCTACGTCTTCAATCATGGTTGCCTCATCGGCCACTCCTTTTCCTCATGCTCCAGCTGTTGGAGAATTTTCCCGGGATGCCTTGGTTAAGTTTGGAGAGCGAAAGCAGGTTGGAGTGAGGCGAGAAAAACAACACCAAGATTTTTATAGTGGTTCGGGCAACCATGCCTACGTCCACTACCTAAGTCTCACTTAGGCTTTCCACTATCGGAGATTGATTACGGCTCAATCCAACAAAGTCTTACACCAAGGTTAATTGCGGCTCAAACCACTAAAGCCAACAAGGTTGATTAGGGCTCATACCTCTAAAGCCAACAAGGTTGATTACGGCTCATACCTCTAAAGCCATTGAGGTTGATTACGGCTCATACCTCTAAGGCCATTGCGGTTGATTACGGCTCATACCTCTAAGCCCATTACAATGTTGTTTTCCATAGGTTCACAACCAACCTTGCCCACACTTTCAAAGTGTTTCGTAAAAACATTTACAAGAAAATGAAAACTATATGCTAGAGTTGAGTATTTGAGATTGAAGCTTGAATCTTGATCTCTAGTTTGATTTTGGTGTTTTGGGGGTGATGGAATGATAAAAACATTTTAGCCT
>CAODLS010271202.1:0-16274 GCA_948243855.1 Flueggea neowawraea | reverse complement strand
ATCCCTTCTCCATCCTTGTGATTAAAAGGCTTCCAAGCTTGTTTTGAACAAGAGAACACGTTTTTCTCTTTGTTGTTGTTCAAAACTGGATTGCTTGGTTTGAAAGGGCAGATTTTTGTGCTAGCACACTAGGTTGTTGTGCGTGTGATTTGGTAGAGAGGAGTAGTTGTTCTTCAGCAGTCCTTTAGTGGCATTAACAAGGTTTAAGGGGATCAAAAGCTTGTTCTTTTCGTTTGGCTCCTTTGGTGGTAGAAGTTTCGGTTTTTCTCACAACGTTAGGTATACTTCTTGACACCAAACTTTCTGTTTTGTACATGCATGTTATTGGGTGGTTTCTTTTTGTTTTGGTTGGACTAATAACCCTAAAAGACTCATAAGAAACCTAACAGATTTCACACTCCAACAAGAATATTTTGAGTCACAACGACTTGACGATGATTAGGGAGTATAAATACACTTCCAGAGCAATCAAGAAATACATAACAATGACTTACAAACATATTGCAACTCAAATTAGAGCCTTGTTCATTGTTCATGGTGATACAAGTTTAGTTGTGCCTATTTCCTATTTTTAGTTACTTGTATCCTTGTTCCAAATCTATTGGTGAGTGATTTATCATTCATAAATAGAGTATTTCTGAGGTTGGGATCAAGGGTAGATCCTAGGTTGGTTTATTCTTGAACCAGAATCAAGAATTGTAAGAGTTCTCACTTGGCTTGAAAGTGAAAGTTGTAAGAAAAGTTAAGAGTAGTGGAAATCCTAAGTGGTGAGACTTAGGTTGTGGATGTAGGCAAGTGTTTGGCCGAACCACTCTAAATCCCATGTGTTATTTACTATTTGCTTTTATCTCTTAGTGTCTAAACAAAAAGATTTCAAAGACTTGAGTTCCACACTATTCAACCCCCCTTCTAGTATGGTATTTACTCTTTCATTTTGTGCAAATTTGTCTTTGGTTTTTGTTGGATTTTTATGTACCTAAGTGTAATACCCCGTCGAATTTCCACATAGGTCTCTGTAGTTTTGTTCATCTCTGATTCGATCCTTGGGGTCCTAAGATGTTGCTTCGATTTGGAGGTGTTAGAGAATCCTTTTTATGTGAATAAGCTTGGAGTTACTCGAGTCAGCAGGAGTAGTCACTTGAGTAGGATTTAGTGTTACTCAAATGGAAGGGACGGGTTCAGGCTTCATGTGTTCTGGGATCAATAGTTACTCAAGTAAGCTTTGGATTTACTCGAGTGAGTAGGGCCTGGATTTCCTTTGGGGAAAGAGTTACTCGAGTAACAATCTGAGTTACTCGAGTGAGTGATGAAATAACTCAAACATTTAGCAAAACGCACAATTTTGCCTTTTAGGTCTATTTAATACCCCCACTCGACTTTTCTTATTCATTTACTCCTTCCAACAGCCACATTTACTCCCAAATCTATCCATGTTCCCTCTCAATCGCCTACTCTGATTCCTTGATTGTTTTCCACTCTTATTGTTTCCATTTTCTCATTGATTCATTGTGCATTTTGTAGAGGGGCGGCTAGAACTAGGGTTTTAGATACGAAGTTTTTCTTGGTGTTTCTGATGAGAATGAGTGCTAGGGGTAATGAAATCGGGACTTTGGGAGTCTAGAAACACCTAGGTTAAGTCCAAAAACATAATAATCCAAGGTGTTCATAGGAGTGATTTCGAGTTAGAATATTGGATTGGTGTACATAATAATGTTCTAGAGGTTATTTAGGAACAATGTGGGTGATTGGTAATATTTTCGGTCGGTTGAATAATGATGGAGTGGATCTGGGCGTTTCTGGGAAGGGATTCACTCGAGTAAGTCAATAACTTACTCGAGTGAGTCAAGTGTGGAGTTACTCGACTAAGCCCTTTCTTACTCAACTAAGTCAAGGGAGAATTAGTCGATTAAGCTTATAAATTAGTCGAGTAAGCCGTGATTTTAGGGGTTAAACTTGTAACTCTTTGTAATTCGTGATTTGTAAGAGTTAGGAGTCTTATTTAAGCATCTTGACTACTTGGAGCACTAGTAGACCACATTGAGGACTAATTGGGAAACTTTGGAAAGTATGAGGACAAAAATGTAATTTTACATAGGTTGGGGACCTAACTGTAATTTTGCATTTATTCCAGATGTCGGGTCGAGAGTGATTGATTCTCTTTCGAGTTAGGCTTTCAGTTACCTCGAAAGTCCGCATCTACGTATCATACATTCGATACCACCGTAGTACCAACATCATTTTTCTGATATCTATCATTGATAAACACTCGTTTATACATATTTGTACCATTGATTTCTTATTCTTTGTGTTAGTATCCGAGCGTTGTTGATGAGTTTTGGTACTTTAATCGTATATAATTGCATTTTCAGTTCACGTGATCGTGTCTTGATAGAATTAAATGAAAGCAAGCCAAAACGAAGATTAAACGACAATTTCGAGGCTTTCAACACAAGACACGGTCTGGGACCATATTACATGGCCATGTAATATCCATTTTTGCCCGTGTCCTTCTCGTCAAAGCTAAGTGCATCTCCAAGAAGTAAGACACAGTTTGGAAACACAAGACACAGCCGTGTAATAATCTTTTTGCCCCTTGTCCTATTCGTCAGAGTTAAATGCACCTTCAGAAAGCGAGACACAGCCTTGGGGTGAAAGACACGGCCGTGTAATGTGAATTGTGTCTGTGTCTTAGCAGTTTCGGATCCAAAAGCATCGAAGCATTGAAACGATGGAGTTTTAATGCAAGACACGGTTTGAGGAAGAAAGGCACGATCGTGTAATGAAGATTTTTCTCGTGTCTTCCCAGCTTCATGAATTCTGCCCTATTTCAAACTATTTAAGGGGCTTTCGGGATTAAACCAAATGGAAGCCACCAGTTTCACAGAAAAACAGAGCTCTGGAGATGGAAAGAGCTGGATTTCAAGGGGAGAACATCCTTGCTTGAGAAGGATTCTCAATGGGTTTCTTCATTCTCTCTTCTTTTCGTTTCATTTTTGTTTTTGTTTCCACTGATATTATGAGGTAAATTAATATGCATCTAGATGTGATGAACCGTAGGACAAATATGTGATTGGGTTTTGTTATTTTGTTGCTTTGTTCATGAATTGAAACTCATCTATGACACAATATTGTGTTGTTGGATTGATTCTACCAGTGTTTTGTTTTGACAATTGATTGCATGTTTGGGAATTGATAGAGTTATCGTGTGTTTTGAATCGCTCATAGGTGAGACTAGTTGCAAGCAAACCTGGAGATAGGTCAACGTAAATCTTCCATATTATGGTCAAACTTAATATGGGAATTCATTAATTAGTGTTAATGCCACGTGGGGGTATTAATTAGGAAGAGATTCTGATTAATCAACTTAACGTTAGATATTAACTGACTCAAGAGAGAGGTTAATGTATGTTAGGAATTCCTATGGTCCAATTGTATGAATAAGTGATTTAATGATGAGGTCGGTTTTGCTTAAGTAGTCCTAGAGGTTAATCTGGATGCTATTGTTACACTTGATTGCCCAGTTCCTAAACTCTCTTTGTGTTGTTGTGTTGTGTGTTTGCGTGTCTCCATTCCTTTTGTGTTTATAGGCTAGATAATAGAGAGAGTTATTACTAGTACTCTTAGTCTCTGTGGGATACGACACTCGATACTTAGGTCCACTTACTACGAACGATAGATGTGCTTGCCTTCTACCAGTCATGTATATATCTGTTCTAGCTTCTTGTTCCTGCCAGCATGACCAGTCACCTAGTGGGGCTTGACTAGAGTGTCAGCTTTGTGTTAGTGTAAGCCCTAGCCTTAAATGCATTGTATCCAGATTATATTTGATACATACATTATGAGGCATTGTTTTATCTCTTTATTATTCATGTGCATGTTTAAATTAATAAAACGTCCATGAATAGTAATTCTACTTAAGTTATTAAATATGTGATTTCGATAGCAAAACCTTGAAGCATAAAAGAATACTATTCTAAATATCACTGGTCGATTATTGTCATGGGAGTGGCAATAAACCAAAACTAGTATGTGCTCTGTGAGATGATGATATTTTACTGGTCATAGGATATGAGATATCAATTAGAGAACATAGAACATGTTAGAGAACAGTGTTTGGATCGATCCACTTATGAGAATACTACATGGTTAAAAGGTCATAAGTATTTCTCATACAATGCTTATACTTGAATCCCTCGACCTAAAATCACTGTGTATTATTGGGTGATTTCTCGTATACTTTGACATACGACGAATGTTATTCATAAATGAATGGCAAGTATGGTATGATTGGGTATGCAAAGAGTCATACTAAGAAACATGAGTGAAGTGAAGGGATTGCCCTTCTTGAGAAGAGAGAATACATCACCGGCCACTTGATTAGTGAAACTGAGCAGCGTATGGCCACACCTAAATAAGATGATAAGTGTTATCATTTATGTGACTTAGACAGGATCACTAAAAGATCAAGAAAATGTTATAGCATAAATATGGGTGACCCATTCCATGCCTTATGCCAATTCAGATATCAGGAGATAAAGGGTTGTCTAAGATTGTATTTAGGTTATGTTGATTTGTAATTGACATTCACTTCGATTTGGGTAATCATAATGTCTTGCTAGATGCCAATTATGATTTATGGGTTTTTATTTAATTAGGCCCATTGCCAACATTGAATGAACCTACAGGATTATACACAATAAAGGTCTGGGTTATGTTAATGATTAAAACATAATGAAGTGGGCTCATGATAAATTCGGCACACCCATTAGGCCAAAGAGAATGAAAAATCCGGCCTAATGGAATAAATAATTAAAAGGTTTAATTAATTAATTAAAAGGAAGAAAGAGAATCCTTTTCAAGTAGGACTTGATCAAGGAATTTTAGTTTGAGTTAAATTGCCAAAAAGGGAAGGAAAATATACTCCTTCTAAGATAAGAACTCAAACTCCTATTTTTTTGGAGTGTATGGCCGGCCACATAATGGAAAAGGGAGGAGAGAATTTGATTCAAAACAAAACCCTAATTTTGTGGTGTATATTCGGCATACATAAGGGAGGAGAACCCTAGGGTTTTGGAGTGACTCTCTTTTTCTCACTCTTCCTCCAAGTCGTAACCTAACAAAGGAAAAGAAGAGGAAAATTAATTCTCTCACTTGCTCTAGCTTGAAGGTTCGACATTCATTCAGTAGAGAAGGAAGAAAATTGTTTTGTTTAGCCCTTCACTAGTCCGAATTCATCAAAGGCTTGAAAAGCTTCCTTGACTGCTAGCACACGTGATCCTAACCCTTTGATCTTGTGTGTGTTTGAGAGAAGAGGGGAGTCATCATTTGGAAGTCCCTAAGTCAATAACAATTTGACATTAGCTAAGGAGAAAAGGATCAAATTTCGATCCAGGCTCTTTTGGTGTTTGTTGAAATTTGGTCATCAAAGTGAGAGGTAATAAAATTCTGAACTTAATTTAATACGTTTATATTATCATACTTGGATCTTGTGGCATGTTTCTTGTGTTTTTTCCATTGCGTATAATGTTGATTAGTCGCATAAGAAAACAAATACTTTGGACACCAGGTTTGTGAAATGGTAGCTTCAGACACATAAGCTGTGTTTTTCAACTTATATAATTTTTGCTATGTCTGGATAGGACATGAAATCTGACTAATAATTATTTGGCTAATTATTAATCGGACTTATGTGGTTTGTAATAACCAACGAATTCACTATGCTAATATATATGTTTTCTAAAAATATGGAAATATATTCTGAATGAATGTCAGTTATATATTATAATATGGGACACCTAGTTATGAGGTACGTAAACTTTGATATATCAATTCTCTGTCAAAGCCCAAATTACCATGGTAAAGGGGTGATCATATATCCGGCCAGATAAACGATCTAATAAGTCTGGTGGCTAAGTCCACATTCTGTTATGGTCTCATATTCTGACTTTGATATAGTTATACATATATATATATATATATATATATATATATATATATATATATATATATCTACTCTGGTATTGTCCTGCTATTGTAAGCCCTAACCCAAATACATTGTATCCAGATTATATTTCATATATAAATATTATGAGACATTGCTCTATCTCATTATTATTCCTGTGCATGTTTAATTTGATAAAACATCCATGAACAGTGATTCTGCTTAAGTTATCAAATATGTGATTTGGATAGAAAAACCTTGAAGTATAAAAAATATTATTCTAAATGTCCCTAGTCGATTATTGTCATGCGAGTGACAATAAACCAAAACTAGTACGTACCCTGTGAGATGATCATGTTTTACTGGTCATAGGATATGAGATACCAATCAGAGAACATAGAACTTGTTAGAGAACAGTGTTTTAGATTGATCCGCTTATGACAATATTACATGGTTGAAAGGTCATAAGCAGTTCTCATACAATGGTTATACTATAATCCCTCGACCTGAAATCACTATGGATTCTTGGGTGACTTCTCGTATACTTTGACATACACCTAACATTATTTGTAATGAGTAACAAGTATGGGTACGATTGGGTATGCCATGAGTCATGCTATGAAACATGAGTGAAGTGAAGGGATTTCCACACTCGAAGAGAGAGAAGATATCACCGGCCACTTGATTAGTGAACTGAGTAGTGTGTGGCCACACCCAAACAAAGTGATAAGTGTTATCATTTGTTTGACTTAGTCAGGATCATTTAAAGATCAAGGAAATGTTTTAGCGTAAATAAGTGTGACCCGTTCCATGCCTTATTCTAATTATGATATCGAGAGGCAAAGGGTTATATAAGGTTGTAATTAGGTTATGTTGATTCGTAATTGACATTCATTTCAATTTGGGTAATCATAATGTCTTGCTAGAGACCAATTATGATTTATGGGTTTTAAATTAACTTTAAGCCGATTGCCAATATTGAATGAATCTACAGGATCCAACACAATAAAGATCTGGGTTAGGGATAAGAATGTTTTTCTTGAAAGGCCATTAATTTTTGTTAATGATTTAAAACATAATTAAATGGGCTTAATGTGAAATTTGGCACACCTATTTAGGCTCAATTAAGAATTCGGCCTTATGGAGATTGAATTAACAAGAGTGATTAATTAATAAGATTTAATTAATTACCTAAAAGGAAAGGAAGAAATTGGAAATAGGAAAGCGAGAAATTCTTATTCGAGTAGGACTTGAAAATAAATTTGGCCTAGGGTTTTGGAGGGGCTGCACATACAATTCGGCTAGGGTTTATGGTATTCACACTTCACTTCTATTTTCTCTCATTGTCTTTCCTAGCCGAAACCCTAATTGATGGAGAGAGAATTTGATTTTTATACTCCAAATATTTGGCTAGGGTTTTCCTTATTCCTACTTCAACTGAAACCCTAACAATAAATAGGAAGAAAATTTGATTCTCGCTTGATCTTTGCTAATCTAGGGGTTGACCATCTTCTAAAAAGGAGAAACAAAAACTGTTTTTCTTTTCTCTAACGAATCTGAATTTCTCAAGGCAACAAAAGGAGTTTCTTTTAGTGCTAGCAGAAATGGGCCTAACCAATGATCTTATGTGTGTGAGAGTAGAGGGGAGTCATCTTTTGGCAGTCCCTAGATCAATTTGGCTCAACATAAACAAAGGAGAAACAAATTTGAAAAGTCCAGCTTTTGGAGAAAAGCAATTCTGCTAGGTTGAAAAGGTACATCTATATTCAACCCTTTTTATTAATTATGATTACATACAATAAAAGAGAATTAAAAGAGAAGTTTCAATTGATTATATGCTATGCCGAATCTATTTTTGGTTGTTTATGAAATTGTCGAATTGTCTTGCACATTTTTTTTCATGATTAGAGTGTTCAAATTCATGCCGAATATGTGTTATATTATTTTATATGTTTATGTTTTAATTAGTTAAATCATAACATGTAAAATTGATTAAGAGAAATTGACTAGAAAAATCAATAGTACTAATTGATCTAGTAGTGTATTTGGGTTTTCAAGGAACGACTCATTCGATGAGTTGGTCAAAGAGTTTACCTAATGGGTTCACACCCAAGCCCTTCATAGCGTTACTTCTTGAAGTTCAAATACACGATTTCTCGAAATGGCTATGGACATAATTAAAATTAGATTTGCCATGTGTTATTGCTTCCATATTGAGATTGGATCTTGTTTTGGTGTTATTTTTTCGTGAATGATTATGCATGGTGCATGTCATGGGCCTATTTTTCATTATTTGGTTTTAAATTAAACACGGCCTGCGTGTCATTTATTTTATGTAAAATTTACTTTCATAGAATATATTTAATTTTCTAACTAATGAAGACCCTGTAATAAAGACAAGAGACGGAGCCCAAAAAGGAGGAGAGCAGGCCCAACTCGAAGGAAGACATAAGATATAGCTTCTTAGAGTTAGGTTTTTGGCCCATGATATGTCACGTTTAAATTTATGCACTTTATTTATATGCTTTGCATTAATGAATGTATGGTAATCTGTTTATGCCACGTAAGTCGTAACAAACTAAATCCCTACAATAATTAGTCATAAAGTGCCTTCCTAAATCAAACTTTGTCAAGGCATCGAACGTGGAAGCGTGGGCTATGCCAAATCTAGGCACGTTAGATTATCTTTGTGAGGCAGGGGTTAGGATAATTTTTATGCCTTACCCTCGAATGTAGGTTTGACTTAACATGGGTAGTTGGACTGTCTCGACCCTAGGCATTAAAATGGGATAGTGCCTAACATAAGATGTTAATTCCATTTGATCCAAGAATTATATGAGATATAATTGGAAAGAGTTCCTACCTAAATAACTAAGTCTTAGGTGTAGAGGCTCCGCTTGACGAAGACGAAGTAAAAGATGGATCTTGGCCCATAATCACTAACACAAATTATTTAAAGGGATATTAATTTGAATTGTGGGATTATAAACATAAGACCTCGTATTTAATCTTGCATATATAGTATTTTGTTGATTGAAATGACATCAAACAATTCACAAACCTTTTCATTGCGATCCATCCTTGAGAAGGACAAGCTCAATGGCTCTAACTTCATTGACTGGTCTCAAAACTTGAGAATTATATTCAAGCAAGAGAAGAAGCTTGAAGCCCTAGAGCAAGTTTTGCCCAATGAACCGGCTAGGAACACCACTAATGCGACTTGCCTCATGTTGGCGACCATGAGTCCAGAATTGCAAAAGCAATTCGTGGATATGGAAGCGTTCAATATATTGAATCATCTTAAGGAAATGTTTCAAGAGCAAGCCCGTGATGAAAGGTTCGTGACCACTAAGGCATTGACTTCTTACAAGATGGCTCCGAGAACTTCAGTAAGTGCCAAGTACTCAAGATGAAAAGGTTTATTGATACTGTTGAAAAACTTGATGTACCCATTCGAAAGGAACTAGCAACCGACCTCATTTTGGGGTCATTACCCGAAAGTTATGACCAGTTTGTCATGAAATTTAACATGCATGGGATGCTTAAAAATGTTGAGCAAAACATCAAGAAAATCGATCCCGTGATGCTGGTTAAAATGGGTAAAGGTAAGGGTGGAATGGGGAAGTCCAAGCCCAAAGACAAGGTTGGACCTCAATCTAAAGGCAAGGAGCCAAGGCACCTAAGCCCAACACACATAATGAGGGCATGTGTTTCCATTGCAACAAACCTGGTCATTGGAAAATGAATTGCCCGCTTACTTGGAAGAATAGAAGAAGAATGGAGGTGGGGCTTCCACTTTAGGTATCTTTGTTATAGAAGTCAATCTATCTATTTATGTATCATGGGTATTGGATACCATATGTGGTTCTCACATTTTTTCAAATGTACAAGAGGATCTTGCCATAAGGTGAAGTCGACCTAAGAGTTAGGAACGGAGCAAGGGTTACTGTCCTAGAGATAGGGATTTTAATTTGACTTTGCCTAGTGGACTTGTAATTCTTTTGAAAAATTATTATTATCTTACTGCTATGAGTAGGAATATTATTTCGGTTTCATGTTTGGATTTAGATGGAATTACTTTCATTATTAAGAATGATGTTATTTCAATTCATCGTGATGACATTTTCTATGGCAATGCTTTGCATAGTAATGGACTTTATATTCTAGACTTGGATGACCACAAGACCATATAAACAATGAATTAAACCCAGCATAATTCTAGCATTTTCATTTGGGACATGTAAATGAGAAATGCATCTCAAGACTCCATAAAGATGGAATTCTTGGCTCATTCGATTTCAAATCTTATGAGACATGTGAACCTTGTTTACGTGGCAAGATGAGTAAAAGTCCCTTCAACAAACAAAGTGAAAGGGCAAGTGACTTATTGGGCCTAATACAAACCGATGCATGTGGACCACTAAGCACATCAGCTAAAGGTGGTTATAGCTACTTCATTACATTCACGGATGATTTCATTAGATATGGCTATGTCTATCTAATGAAACATAAATCCAAGACCTTTGAAAGTTCAAAGAGTTTAAAAAAGAAGTGCAAAACCAACTTGGAAAAAGTATAAAAGCCGTTCGATCAGATCATAGTGGTGAATACTTAAGTCATGAGTTTGACCAATATCTAAAGGAGTGTGGAATAGTTTCACAACTCACTCTTCTAGGAACACATCAATGGAATGGTGTGTCTGAAAGGAGAAATCAAACTCTATTAGATATGGTTCGACCTATGATGAGTCAAACTAATCTTCCAATTTCCTTCAGGGGTTACGCCATTGAAACTGCTGCGTTCTTGCTTAACAGAACTCCAACTAAAGCAGTTGAGAAGATACCATAGGACATATGGACTGGGAAGAATCCCAATGTGTCTTTTATAAGGATTTGGGGTTGCAAGTCCCATATTAAGAGATTAACATCGGATAAGTTAGCACCAAAAACTAATAAATGCTTGTTTATGGGATATCCTACAGAGACTAGAGGATATTACTTTTACAACCCAAGCGATAACAAAGTGTTTGTTGCTCGGAAAGCTGTTTTCCTCCAAAAAGAGTTTATTTTCAAGAAAAACAGTGGGACTAAAGTACAACTTAAAGAAATTCAAGAACCACAAAATCCTATACAGGATAGTGTGGAAATGGAAACGGATTCACAAGAAGTTGTGGAACCCGAAACCATTACACAAAGCTTAAAAAGGTCCGGTAGGATTCGTCACGAGCATGTGAGATATGGGTTTCTCATGGACGGCGATCAAAACATAATGCTAGTGGATCAAGACGAGCCCACTATCTATCGAGAGGCGATTGAAAGTAATAATTCAGCCAAATGGCTTGGAGCCATGGAATCTGAAATGCAATCAATGTATGATAACCAAGTATGGACTTTGGTTAATCCACCTGAAGGTGCTAGGATCATTGAGTGCAAATGGATTTCCAAACAAAAGGCCGATAATGCCTTCCAAGGTAGACTAGTGGCTAAAGGTTTTAAACAAACTCATGGTATTGATGAAATTTTTTCACCAATGGTAATTCTCAAATCCATTAGGATTCGACTTGCCATAGCTACATATTATGACTATTAAATATGGCAAATGGATGTCAAGATGGCTTTTCTTGATGGAAACCTCCTCGAGGATGTGTACATGAAACCACCCGAGGGCTTTGTCGATCATAAGAATCCTAATAAGGTTTGGAATCTTCAAAGATCCATTTATGGGTTGAAACAAGCATCCCAAAGTTGGAATTTTCGCTTTGATGAGACAGTCAAAGAGTTTGGTTTTCTCAAAAACGAAGATGAGCCTTGTCTGTACAAGAAGAATAGTAGGAGCATTGTAGTGTTTCTGATATTATATGTCGACGGCATCCTACTCGTTGGAAACGACATCCCAACATTGTTAAATCTTAAGCAATGGTTAGGGAAGTGTTTCTCTATGAACGACTTAGGTAAAGCCGAAACTATACTGGGTTTAAGGATCTATAGAGATAGATCACAACGACTCTTGAGACTAAGTCAAAAGAAGTACATAGATAAAGTACTGAAGCATTTTAGTATGGTTGAGTCCAAGAAAGGTTATATACCTTTTTCACAAGGGGTTCTTCTAAGTAAGAAGGATAGTCCTTCTACAAGAGAACAAATGGAATACATGAGTAATGTTCCATATGCTTCGGTTATAAGATCTATCATGTATGCCATGCTATGTACTAGGTTGGATGTCGTACGTGCACTAAGCATGACAAGTAGATTCAAACAGGATCTAGGTGAAAAACACTGGACTGCTGTCAAAGGGATCCTTAAGTATTTACAAAGGACTAAAGGATTCTTTTTATTGTACGACAGAGAGGAAGAGCCCATTGTAAATGGCTACACTGATGCTGCCTTCCAAACTAATGCCGAGGACTCAAAATCGCATTATGGATATGTGTTTTGTCTGAATGGAGGTGTTGTAAGCTGGAAGTACTCCAAGCAAGACATTGTCGCCGATTCTAGTACAGGGTTTGAGTATATTGCAGCTTCAGAAGCTGCAAAGGAGGTTGTTTGGTTCAGGAAGTTCATTACTGGATTAAGAGTTATCCCAAGCATCATGATCCAATTGAACTCCATTGTGACAACAACGGGGCCATCGTACAAGCTGAGGAGCCTCATTCACTCCAGAAACCCAAACATATACTTACGAGATACCATCTCATTCGATAGATCGTCGAGAGAGGAGATGTGAAGATATGCAAGATTTCTAGAGAAAATAATGTAGCATGTCCACTAACCAAACAATTAGCTAGGCCAAGGCGTGAAGGTCATGTTAGATCCTTTGGTCTTAGAATTATGCCTTATTGAGACTAGTGCTAGTGGGAGATTGTTAGTGTAAGCCCTAGCCCCAATACATTGTATCCATATTATATTTTATATAGAAATGCTATGAGGCATTGTTTTATCTCATTATTATTCATGTGCATGTTTAATTTGATAAAACATCTATGAATAGTAATTCTACTTAAGTCATAAAATATGTGATTTGGATAGTAAAACCTTGAAGCATAAAATAATACTATTTTAAATGTCCCTAGTCGATTATTGTCATGGGAGTGACAATAAACCACGACTAGTATGTACCATGTGAATGATCATGTTCTACTGGTAATGGGATATGAGATATCAGCAGAGAACATACAACATGTTAGAAAACAGTGTTTTGGATCGATCCGCTTATGAGAATACTACATGGTTGAAAGGTCATAAGTACTTCACATACAATACTTATACTAGAATCCCTCGAACTAAGATCACTATGGATTCTTGGGTGATTTCTCATATATTTGACATACGCCTAATGTTGTTTGTAATGAGTAACAAGTATGGGTATGATTGGATATTCCATTAATCATACTAAGAAACATGAGTGAAGTGACAGGATTGCTACTCTCGAAGAGTGAGAAGATATCATCGACCACTTGATTAGTGAAAGTGAGTAGTGTGTGGCCACACCCAAACAAGGTGATAAGAGTTATCATTTGTTTGACTTAGTCAGGATAACTTATACATCAAAGAAATGTTTTAGGATAAATAAGGGTGACTCGTTCCATGCCTTATGCTAATTCTGTTATCGAGAGGCAAAGGGTTGTATAAGATTATAATTAGGTTATGTTGATTCATAATTGACATTCATTTCAACTTGGACAAGCATAATGTCTTGCTAAAGACCAATTATGATTTATGGATTTTTAATTAACTTTAGGCCAATTGTCAACATTGAATGAACCTACAGGATCACACACAATAAAGATATGAGTTAGGGCTAAGAATGTTTTTCTTGCAGGGCCATTAATTTATGTTAATGATTTAAAACATAATTAAATGGGTCTACTGTGAAATTCGGCACACCCATTTAGGATCATTAAGAATTTGGCCTTATGGAGATTGAATTAAGAAGAGTGATTAATTAAGAAGATTTAATTAATTACCTAAAAGGAAAGGAATAAATTGGAAATAGGAAAGGGAGAAATTCTTATTCAAGTACGACTTGAAAAGAAATTTAGCCTAGGGTTTTGGAGGGATAGCACATACAATTCGGCTAGGGTTTATGGTGGCCACATTTCACTCCTATTTTGTCTCATTGTCTTTCGTAGCCGAAACCCTAATTGATGGAGAGAGAATTTGATTTTTGATACTCCAAATATTTGGCTAGGGTTTTCCTTTTTCCTACTTCAACTGAAACCCTAACAATAAATAGGAAGAGAATTTGATTATCATCCAATCTTTGCTAATTTGGGGGTTGACCATCTTCTGAAAAGGAGAAAGAAAAATTGTTTTTCTTTTCTCTAACGAATCTAAATTTCTGACGGTGACAAAAGGAGTTTCTTTTAGTGCTAGCACACATGAGCCTAACCAACGATCTTGTGTGTGTGTAAGAGTATAGGGGAGTCATCTTTTGGCAGTCCCTAGATCATTTCGGCTCAACATAAACAAAGGAGAAACAAATTCAAAAATTCCAGCTTATGGAGAAAAGCAATTCGGCTAGGCTGAAAAGGTACATATGTATTCGACCCTTTTATTATTTATGATTATATACAGTGTTCCTGGATGTTTCTTGTGTGATATCGTTGTTGCATTTCCTCTGCATTTGATGTTGTTTATTCGCATAAGAAACCCACCATGTCTGATGGCATGTTTTCTGTTCTGGATGCAAATGTTTAGGAAAAACAATTTCTGAAATCTATTATGTATTTAGTGTATATACTATGTTGTACTAGTATATACATGTGTGGTATCTTTTGAATGGTTTTCAAAATCGTCTTTGTGAGGCACGAATGGGGCAATCTGGAGTGTTGTTTCCTCAGTGGGTTATGATCCCCTTTCTTTCTTGTCTATTTCCTTTGTCTATCTTACATATATATTTTGACGCTCAGCATCTATTCAGCATCTCGTCATCAGTGAGGCATTCATTGCTATTCAGTTAGTTCCCTCGTTCGGGGTCTACTTTTGTATTTTGTTATTAGAGTTCCATATCGGGTTGCTGTACGGATACTGGGCTATATTTTTGTATTTTCGATAATGATTTCATTATCACGGTTTTATATTTATTTTGATACTATTATGATATACTTACTATTGGGTTTCTTATTCGAATAAACAACATCATACACAGTAGAGATACAACAACATTACACAAAAAACCTCCAAGAACAATGTATGTAATCATAATTAATAAAAGGTGACGGAATAAATGTACCTTTCACCTTGCCCAATTGTGTTTCTCCAAAAGAGGGCTGGCCGAATTTGGTTTCTCCTTCCTCCTTTGTTTGTGCTGAACGCAATTGACCTAGGGACTGCCAAAAGATGACTTCCCTCTACTCTCTCTCACACACAAGACTATTGGCTATGGCTACGTGTGCTAGCACTCAAAGAAAACCCTTTTATTGCCTTGAGAATATCAAAATTTTTAAGAGATGAAACAAAATAGATTTTTCTCTCTCTTTTGTTTGGTGGTCGAACCCTAACAACCTCTAGTGAGTGAGAGAATCAAATTATCTTCCTTTTATTATTAGTGTTTCGGCTAGAAAGGAAAGATAGAAAACCATAGCCGAATTTGGAGTGTGCAAGAATCACATTCTATTTCCTTCAAATTAGGGTTTCGACTAAGGAATTGCAAGCAGAGAAAATAGGAGTCTCACTCAACTCTAACCCTAGCCCAATTTTTCCAAGCATAAGTGAGAGAATCAAATCCTCCTATTTCGCTTTTAAGGTTTCGGCTAAGGAAGGGAGAAACCCTAGCCAAAATCTTCTCTTCCTTTTCTTTAATTTTTAAGCAATTAATCAAATATTATTAATTAATCACACTTCCTAATTATTTCCCCATAAGACCGAATTCTTAATCCTCCGTAATGGGTGCACCAAATTTCATATTAGGCCCATTTCATTATTTTTTAAATCATTAACATAAATTAACGGCCTGGCAAGAAAAACTTTTTTAGCCCTAACCCAGATCTTTATTGTGTGCGATCCTATAGGCTCATTCAATGCTGAAAATTAGCTTAAAGTTAATTTAAAACCCATAAATAATTGGTCTCTAGCAAGACATTATGATTACCCAAATTGAAATGAATATCAATTACGAATCAACATAACCTAAATACAACCTTACACAACCTTTTGCCTCTCGATGTCAGAATTAGCATAAGGCATGGAACGAGTCACCCTTATTTATGCTAAAACATTTTCTTGATCTATAAGTGATCCTGACTAAGTCAAACAAATGATAACACTTATCACTCTGCTAGGGTGTGGCCACATACTACTCAGTTTCACTAATCAAATGGCCGATGATATATTCT
>CAODLS010271196.1:0-10586 GCA_948243855.1 Flueggea neowawraea | reverse complement strand
TCTGTCTTTTTCTAAGTCAGCTTTACTGACTTCCCTGACGTCTCGGAGCTCCTCGTTTCTTGTAATGACGCATTGTTTCTTGTAACGACAATCCAACTAGCACCTGCCACGTGATTTCATCATTATGTGAATTAAATGCGGATAACAGATGCCCCCCGGGAAAGGACTCGTCGAGTGATGTGAAACGACATATTTGATGAGTTTCCGTCGGCGACGCTTCAGCAGTCATGATTAGGGTTTTTCACTTCTTATAAATACCCAAGTCGTGGTCATTTACTGCACTTCAACCACTTTTGAAATCTTTCATTATCCAAACCTCCATTCCTAATATCTAGTTTATCGTTCTTGATTTTATGTGCAACATGGGTTCGACATCTCTAACCTTTCCATTCACCGGACAATTTCTCAAACCAGTGAATTTGCTAAGCAAATGCCATGTCTTAGCCACTGAAGTTTTTATTTCTTCCTCTACTTTCACAACGGAGCTTCTTAGCGTGGTTCCGGAGGATGAAATTACCTTTGTCCGACACGACGAAACTGAAGAGGGATCTTTCTACACTTTGGGTTCGATTGCCACCCCTGTTGTTGCCGACAAGCTCAATGCCATGGCTATCCACTTTTCGAACACATCAAACAAAGAAATTGTCCCTAGTGGCAATGTCGGAAGGATCACCAATTTATTGCGTTGGCTCGAGATGGCTCCTGGGAACTCGACCAATCCCCACCTGAATTTCAAAAAGTGGGTAAACACTCGTTTGGCCCCGGTGTGATGGGGAATTCATAGGAGTTAATGTGCCTTAAGAAGTTGGTAAAGTTGTTCACCTAATCAATAGACTTGAATTGGTCTTTCATTGCAGCATTTACCAGCTTCTGGAACCCCTCGGTGAACTAATTCCAATTTTCGGAGGGCTACATGTCGATCACTATATATGACGTGTTGGCTATATTAGGAGCAAGTCCTGCCAGGTTCTCACTTCCTCTAAGGGCTTCCAAACAACAAAATGCCACGATGAAGAGCTATTTATTGAGCAAAGGGCATAAACTTCTATATTCTTACGGAGCATTGATCCCACAGATTATCTCAACCATAGTCGAAGGGGAAAAAATACCTCGGGAAGAGCTCATTAGGCTCTATCTTTACTTGCTCTGCAAGTTTATTTCCGCCACCAAGTCCAAGAGACCCACCATGGGTATGTTGTTATGGGTTGTGGCCATTGCTGAATGGTTGAAAGATGATTCGGTCGTCGAATTTGGGCCCATCATTCTCTCTTGTACGTACCTTGGGCTTTTGCCTGCTGTTAACGAAAAGTCCATCGTGTCGAGTGTGCCATATTGGTTGGTGCAACTTTGAGGGGAGAATTACTTCCCGAATATTCATGCCATCATCAATAGGCAAAGACGTAGTTCAACGGTGAGAGATGCTCCTCAAATTGTGTCCCTTCCATCCTCTCGACACTAAAGGCCTCAATCCTTACTCAGTCTCCCTTTTCGCAAATCCGAGTGGTTCGAGAGATTTGCTAGTCTGGCACTCGATTTTGGCATGTCGAGATCTCCCTTTGTTGTCTGGTTCTTCTGCTACCAGCAACATTTCCTTCCATACCCATGCTGAACAGTACATGCCCAATCTTTGTAGCCGACAATTTGGGTTGATCCAATCGGTACCTTATCCATTCATCTGGACCATTAATCAACCCTGGGAAAAGAGAGCAGACAAAGCTCGGCGAGTTATTCTTACTTAGGATCAAAACTGGAAGAAAGCTATCGGGATAGTTTCATTTTCGGAGAGGATGACTCCTTGTGTTGGTGCAACCCGCACCTTCCGAACCATGTGGGAGCCCTATTGGGACAAATTTGTCACATTAGGTTCGTCTCGATTCAATGATGTTCTCAAGGATCGAGGCACATTCACATAATTCATGTTGAACTTTTTTTGTATTTTGAACTAATTGGGTCTCCTTATTTTAGCAAGGTCGACTCTTCTGACAAAAGCTTGGGACATGACCTCCTAGCAAAAAAGACGAACTGCCGAAAAAAAGTCAGAATCAAGGTGGTTACGTCATCGCGAACAATCTCCTGATGAGGAGGTTCACAAGGCTTGTGAGGATTCACCCCATCATTAAAGGCCTCGTCCAACTATCACTCGTTCTCGAGAGCTGGAGACAACCCGGACATCTCTTGATGAAAGGCTTGTTCCCCGGTCAACGGTACTTCGGGTTGAGCATACCTTGGCAGCACAACCTTCATCAGCCCCTCGACCGTCGTCCGAAAAAAAGGGGAAAAAACCAATGGTGGTCAAGCCTCATCTTGAGGATGATCCACAACTGCAAGAAACTGTAAGTATTCCCCGTCGTGTCTTAATCTGCAAGCTTCTTGATTTCTAACTTTGATGTTTTGGCAGATTGACCAATCTAAGGTTGAGACGAGGCATCGAGTGGCCTCTCAAGGAGAAGCTGCCAATTCAAACCCGAACGTTACTTCTTCAGAGTGGGACTTGGCTCAACGTGCTTCTGCGCAGCTGGAAGTGTCGAGCCCGATCGTCACACTCGTCATTCCTTTCAAAGGTAGCAGCATCTCTGCGAAAGACGTAGGCAAGAACCTTCCATTTAAGGCCACTGATCTTTCTCCCAAGGCTTCTGTTGTTCCTCTAATTTCTCATATGCCAAGTGTTGTCGAGGAATCTTCCTCTTTGGACCTCGCCTTGCTTCCCTATGGTAGTCCTCCGACCGAGGCGGTTGTTCCTAATGGGGAGGAGACAGCGGTGGCAACCGACCCTTAAATCCCCAGAGAAAAAACCTCAGGTTTGTCCATTTGATGTTTCCCCTTGAATCCACTAGAGACATTATTATATTTTTTTTTTGTTTCACAGAGCCTGTCCTTCGGTTTCTACTGTCAAGTTTTGAATCATTCTCCATAAGTGATTCGAGTAGAGAGACGAGAGCGACTCGTGCGACTTCAGTGGTCTCGGATTCAGAAGCTGAGGGGAAATCACTCAAGCGTCCACGAGAATTCGTTGAACAGGCCCCTGAAAGGCAGTTGGTCGAAGAGCTACGAGAAGTGCTACCTTCAGTCCCTACCGAGGAACAGTTCGTGCCCCCGATCACTACACCCTCTGAGTTCATTGTGATATATTATCTTTCTCCAGCTGCGTACGTTGAAACATTATTGGATGTTTCTTCGGACCTTGGCACCTTCTGTCACAATCTTTTTTCAGAAGCTACTACCGGACTTCTCGAACTCGCATGTGTGCACTGCTCAACCGATTTGGACGATATCGTTATTCGTACTTTTGAGGATATGTGGAAAGTAGGCTTTAAGAGTACCAGGGCAAAAAACAAAAGATATCGTCAAGCTCATCCTCAGTTCTCCTGAGTGTTGGAGAATTTTCTCGATGATGCATTAGTTGAGTTTGGAAAGCGGAAGCAAGTTGGAGTGAGGCAAGAAAACACCAAGATTTTTATAGTGGTTCGGCCAACCATGACCACGTCCACTACCTAAGTCTCACTTAGGCTTTTCACTATCGGAGATTGATTACGGCTCAATCTAACAAAGTCTTACACCAAGGTTGATTGCGACTCAAACCTCTAAAGCTAACAAGGTTGATTACGGCTCATACTCCAAAGCCAACAAGGTTGATTACGGCTCATACCTCTAAAGCCAACAAGGTTGATTACGGCTCATGCCTCTAAAGCCATTGAGGTTGATTACGGCTCATACCTCTAAGGTCATTACAATGTTGTTTTCCATAGGTTCACAACCAACCTTCCCTACACTCTCAAAGTGTTTTATAAAAACATTTACAATAATTGAAAGCTCTATGCTAGAGTACATGTGTTGAAACAATGCTATTGATTTTCTCTCTAGCTTGAATTTGGTGTTTTGGATGTGATGAAATGATAAAAATGTTTCGGCTTTGAAAGCATATGATCACATTTTCTGCCTTCCTTGATGTATTTATAGCTTCTTTAAGCCATATGACCGTTGGGATTGAGAAACTAGTCGTTGGAGACAGTTTGTAGCCATTACAGCTTTTTGTGTTATTCTCACGTACGTCACTTCCTTCTCACGTACGTCACCTGAGAATCTTTGCAGCTCACGTACGTTGGTTTTTCATCTAACGTACGTTGATCATCTTGAGCAAGTTTTGCGTACGTTAACATATATATGACGTATGTCAATTACAACACACGTACGTGAACGTTTTCTTACATACGTGAAACGTGCTTCAGATGATTCCAGTAGCTTCTGCTTTTCTTCAGACCCTATCTCACGTATGTGACACACTTCTAACGTACGTGAAGCACTTGCAGTGGCTTTTTTCGTAACTTCGAGCTCTCCAACTTGTTTCTCTTTATCTCAAATATTTTGTATATCATCAAAATACAAAAGGAACTTAATGTTGATCACCCTTGATCCAACAATCTCCCATTTTTTGATGATGTCAAAACTTTGAAGAATTTGAGCACTACGTCAAGGCAAAACAAATTTGATCAAGGATTTCATCCTTGTCAAGAGGTTAGGTTCATACAAATATATGTGATCATATTGAAAATTTTAAAATTTTCACTCTCACTATCAAAAATAATTTATGCAAAATTTTTCACAATTTTCTTTTGGTTTAATCTCCCCCATTTGAAAACAATTTGCGCATTGTTTAAAATATTTTGCAAATATCATTTCTCCCCTATTAAAAAAAAATATTAATTTAAAAGAAATGATAAGAGTTGAGAAAATTGGGAAGATAGTACCAAATTTAGCATCTCTATTAAGTACTCATTCCTCAAATATGTTTCTTTTATCTGGAAAGGACCTTCCCAATTTGGTGACCACTTCCCGAGCCATTGATCTTTCTTTCCTGGAGGAAGTATTACTTTCCACACGAGATCACTCTGTTCGAAATGACGCATTTTGACCCTCTTATTATAAGTATGAGCAACTCTTTGTTTTTGGACTTGTATGCAATCCAAAGCTTCGAGTCGATCCCAATCTAATCCTTCGAGTTCCACCATTATAGTTGTATGATAGTCTATGAGATCAAACTCATTCTGTCTTGCCACCCGAAGCGATTGTGCCACGACCTCGAATGGTAATACAGCTTATTGATCGTACGTTAACCAATAGGGATTTGTTCTCGTTCCTGTTTTCAAACCAACTCGGTGGGCCCACAACGTACTTTGAAATAATTCATGCCATTCCCTTGGGTTTTTTGAAATCATACACTGGATGTTATTCTTGATGATTTTGTTTGTTGATTTCGCCTGTCCATTCACCTCAGTGTAGTATGAAGTGGAATTTACGATCTCAAAACCGTACTCGTTAGCAAACGATTGGACCTGTTCACCGTTGAACGTGGTGGCTTGGTCTACTGTGATTGACTGGGGTAGTCTGAACTTGTAAATAATGTGTTCTTAGATGAACCTGATCACTTCTTCCTGAGTAATTCATTTCAAAGGGATGGCCTCCACCCATTTGGTAAAGTAATTAGTAGCTACCAACATATACGAATGTCCTTGGGATGTATTTCTCCAATGGCATCCATTGCCCATCCTCAAAAAGGTCAAGGCTTAATGACTGAATGGATTTCGGGCTGGTACTTGGGAAATGTTTCCATGCTTTTGAAAAGACGTGCATCCTTTGGCCATCGTAATACAATCTTTTCATACCGAGGGCCAAAAGAACCTGTGATGCCTAATTAGCCAGGCCATCTTTTTGCCAGCTTGGTGTAGACCGCGCAGTCCGTGATATGTTTTCGCCATAATTCGAAGAGCCTCATTAACATTGACACATCTTAGCAACATCCCATCGTTACCCTTTTGAAACAACTCTCCTTCAATTACGGTGTAATTCTGCATCAGTTGCCTCAATTGGGAATTTCGTCAGAGGAGAGACGGGTTCGTTAGGGTCGTTATCAACTCCTCTTGCCAGTCGGTGGTCCGTATTGGAATTTATGGACATCGAAGAATGTTAACAACTCATCGACTCGCTGGAGGCATTTCACAAGGATTTCATCGTTACATTTGGCTTTCCTTGTCACTTGGTGAACCACTAGCAGCGAATCTCCATAAATTTCCAAGTCGCAAATATTTTCTTTCCGAGCAAGTTTGAGACCTAAAATTAAAGCTTCGTATTCAACCCGATTATGGGTTCAGTTTTCGATTATTCGGCAGGATATTTGTGTTGGTGTCCCTCTTGATGGTTCAAGAAGATTGAAAAGTCGTGATTTCTCTCTCTTCTGATACATGTTTGTTTATTTTTGTCATTATTATCAGATTTTGTTTCTAAATACAAATATTTTTATTAAGTTGAAATATTTTGAAAAACAACCATATTATTGTAATCTAATATTAATATAAAGGAAAATATGTTTATGATATTATGACATTTGTCATTCTAATTAAGTGATATTTGGTACGACATTAATGTGTCATGTGTCACAATCAATACAAATTTATACACTTAGAAATTTGTATTAATGACAAATTTTTAATAATGTATTAATTTTTACATAATTAATTGTGAAAAGAAACTAATGTAAAGTATAAATCCATTTATTGGGTTCTCATGAAAAAAATAATTTTATATATTTCATTCCGTATAAGGTAATATTGTTATATACTAAACACTGCCATACAATTAATTTAAACTTTTAATAATCTTAATAATTCTTAGTTATAAAGACAAATCATACGAGATATAAGTTAATTTTTTAGCTACAAAAGGTAAATAAAATGAGTCATATGATGATCCAAGTTAATTGTAAAGACAAATCAAATAAGTTAATTTTAAACTTACTATATTTTCTAAGAAATGTTCTTGCAAATATTGTAAACGTCCCACAAATTTAGCACCATTACATTAAATAACAACGATTAATGAGTTTATATATAAATCAAACAACTTAAATTAAGAAATAATTTAAATTGATATTAGTAAATCAAATCAGAGCAACAAAAATTGTTCAATCATTCAAAAAAAATTGCCTTTTTGAGTTAGCCTTATAGATATATTAATATAAAATTATTCCATTACCCACATTAATTAAATCTTATATGTTATTTTCTTTGAATTTTGATTTCTTAGAAAATTATAATAACCAATTAATTATTTATTAAATCTTATGTGTCATTTCCCTATAATTATGAATTTTTTCAATTATTCAAAAACAACAATTATGTTTACACGTAATGTATTATGGTAAAATCCCCTAAATTCCGGTTATACAATGATTTATTCAAAAAATTGGCATCATGTCTTTCCTTATTAATATTAACGCTTCCTTCTCTTCTTGGTCTAAGAACCATAATTGTTTCTTTCTAGAGTACTTGACAAAATAATACGATCAGGTGGTAGATGAGAAAGTGTTAAATACTAAGATGGTTTTGATTTAAGGTTTCAGGATATTCTTTTTTTTTTCTTCTTATTTTAGTTTTTTGATTTATTTGTCCTAATTACAAGTTTTATTTTTTTTTCAGAATTCCAAGTTAGGTTTCTTATACTTTCTCAAATAACTATTTTCCTTCTTTTTTCACCAAGTCTTTGTTTATTGCATGTCAAATATCAAACTATTAATAGACTTCTGTTTATTTTTTTGGTGCAGGGTGGTGATTCTACTACTCAAGGTGAATTTTTTATGTTTCTTGGAATAACAAGGTTCAACATATACTGGCATCTACTTCCTTTAATGGGATAACTGGTAAAGAATCAGTACTAACTTTCATTTACCATTCTATTATTTTTTATTTTATTCACCTTGAAGACTTCATGATATTTTAGTTATTTGGGATCTTAAGAACCAAAAACCAGTGATATGATGAGTTTCAATTTTGTTGCCCCTTTAACAATTTAAAGTCTTCTATTTTTCAAAACAAATGCTTTATGATTGATTCATTTCAAAACAAACCAATGAAATAATTTTCTATTTTCTCAAATTAACAATGCTAAGTTTCAATTATAAGGCGATGTTCGATTTTGCAATAATAAAATTAGTTTGTTTCATGAGTAGATTTTCTTGAAATCTTATAAAATTATTGGTTGAAACATCAAAACAGTGTCTTTGCATGGAAGCATTGTCCTGTGATGAAATAATTTTATTTGTCATATAATTTGTTATTTTCTAAAAAAATATAAACTCATTTAAACAATATTTTTAATATTCCACACTACAATATTTTTGCTTAATTTATTCTTCTATTGATATTTGATATTGTTTGTCTTTACAATTAATAAATTATGAAAAATAATATTCTTTACATTTAATAAATTATAAAAAAATAATTTTTTTATTCCAATTTGTAAAAGAAAGCTATTAAAAAAATTTCAGAGCAACGCTCGGCACAACATTAGTAACATTTTAAAAGATTATGCAGGGTAATTTCCACATTGATGTTAGCCGAACTACATCAACTTTGAACCAGCCCAAAAGCAAAATGAGAAGCCCAACTCAAATATTTGTCAATGTGAAATGGTTTAAGCCACCCAAACCAAACCAATTCTTCAGTCAAAAGAGCACCCAATTTAAACAATTGGTCTGCCTGCTCTGTCTTGGGCTTTGAGAGAGCAGAACCCACAGTCCTGCCATTCACATCCCACCGTCGATTTTCAATCCAACGACCACTGTATTCTGCAGATATTATAATTGGAGGCCAAGGCAGAGGAGATAAAATGCTGTACATAGAGGAGGAAAGGGCAGTTAGAGCACACCTCCACCACCAAGACGAAGAAGAAACACAAGAATTCTCTGAGAGAAAAAGGTTGAGAGAAACAAACACCAACGAGAGAAACTGAGAAACATATAGAGAGGATTGTGAAAGCATCAGCTTATTCTTGTTGAAAACACACACACAATCAAAGAGTTCTTGAACAAAGGATCTTGAATTTGGCTTTGAAGAGAGTTTGATTGTGCTGTTTTCCTCTTTTGTAAAACAGAGATTTCATTACTTATTGAGAGGATTTCGTTCTCTCAGTCTCAGAGACTGATGCAATTGTCTTATGGTGAGTTTTGTATATCATTGGTTCTTTATCTTCTTCTTCATCGTCTTCTTCTCCTTCTCTTCTGAGAAACCAAATCTTCTCTAAATTCAAGTGGTTTCAGAGAGTTTGGTTGGTGATTTCTCGGTTTCATTCACAGATCTTGGGTTTGACCACAAATTTCTCTCCGGTTTCAATTCAATCTCTCCCTGGATGGATTGAGAGGAACTGTTTTTGGTCCTGTCAAAATCTATGTTTTCTCTGTTTTTTCACTACTGAGTTTTTGTTTACACTTATCTTTCTCTTTTTTCAACCTAAAGTTTCACAATTTCCTTGCTTTTCACTTCCGGTAACCCACTAGATGTCTATAGATTCATTGATTTCTTCAACTGGCTTTCGTTTACCAACTCTCTTTTAAGTATCCGCGGAAAAGTTTTGAAATTTCAATGATTTTCACTTCTGGGTCATCTATATTGCCCATTACAAGATGTATTCAACACAGATTTTCTGTGTGGAATCCTTTGAATTCTCTGATTTTCTTTCTGGGTCTCGTTTCCCTACATGTCTCCACAACAAAGTTTTGAAATTTCACTTCTGGGTCATCTAGATTGTCCCACATTAAAATCCAACACGATGTGTCTTAACACAGATTCCTTGTGTAATTCCCTGTTTTTCTCGTCTGGGTCATGTTTATCGACTCTCCAATACATGCCACAGCAACAGATTTTTGAAATTTGAGTAATTTTTATTGTGGGCTGGTTTCTGATGTTGGGTTTTGTTGGTGGTGATTATAGATATGGAGAAGGAAGAGAAAAGCCAGAGAGCGTGTAAATCGCTAGGACCGGAGTTAGTCTTGCGGTGGGGAAATAAAAAGAGGCTAAGATGTGTCAGAGTTAGAGACCCTCATCTTATCTCTCAGAGATCTGATGGTGTGTTTCGTAGAAAAATCACATCTCGTATTGACAGATTTGTTGTTTCTTCTACTGCTAAAAAAGATGTCTCTCTTCACTACCATCTTCAATCCAGTAGACTTACAAGGTTAAGCCTGTTTTTTGTTTAATTCAGATGTGTAATCTATGTCTAATTATGACAATTTTTCCTTTGTTTCTCAGTGGCCAAATAGAGAATTTGCCAATTTTCTCATTTGAAAGAAGGTTGGAAGCCTTCCTTTTGTCTCTGTTTGGTTGCTGAGAAAGTTGGAAGTGGAAATATTGTTATTTTTTTGTTTCTAATTACCTGATTATTTGCTGTCATTAGCAAATCTGTTGATTTTGGGTTTTCTTTAGAGGCTTAATGATGGTTTTTGTAAATGTTAATGTTGCGGCGTGTTTGGTTGCAGGAGTTCTGAGGGCCCAACATTAAGGTCATGTTTGGGTGAGAATCGGAAATCGGCTTCACCAGAGAAGGAAGATCGGTATTATACAACAAGAGGGTCAGTGGGAGTGGATGAGAATGGGAAGGTATCAATAGATGGGAATAACGGAGAAGATAAAGGGCATGTTTGGCCAAAGCTTTATATAACTTTGTCAAGCAAAGAAAAAGAAGAGGATTTTATGGCTATGAAAGGTTGTAAGCTTCCTCAAAGACCCAAGAAGAGAGCCAAGCTTATTCAGAGAAGCTTA
>CAODLS010271186.1:0-15669 GCA_948243855.1 Flueggea neowawraea | reverse complement strand
TATAGAAACCCTAGCTGTCAAGTTCAAAAGGTTTTAGATTGGATGACGGAGAAAGTTGTTTTCTTGTTTGAAGCGTTTGGAAAGTGAGAAAGGGATAATCGTGGTTTTCTTGTAAAATTTTGGGTTGTATTGAAGTGGGATGATAAATCTGATTCCTTGATAGATTTGGAGATGTAAGAATCTATTATACGCACAATTGTGTGGAATGAAAATTAGAGAATTGCTTTTGGTTTCCTAAAATGGGGTTTGTGCAACTCCTATAATTTATTTTTCTTGATAAGTCAGTTTATTTGCTCCCACCCGGAATCGAAATCGTGATTCCTCAACTCTCATAAATTTTGTTTCTGTGATTTCTAACATTAATTTTCATCCTTGCTTCTTTGTTAGTAGGACCCTTTTTTTGTTTGATTTTTTTTGTTACGTCCTTGAAATTTCAGTGATGAACGGCCTTTTCCTTGGATAAAGATGCATGGATTCTTCATCGTAGATGGCTTTGCAGAGCTAAGTGAAAGTCTGGCAGAGATGATCAAGTACATTTGCTAATGAGCCCTCGGTGGAGCTTTTATATGTTCAACAGCATGCTCAAAGTGCAATTCAAAATATTGTTAATCTCAGGAATAATGTCGCGGAGAAGACTCGGGAAGCAAACTTGCAGGCTAAAGATTTGGAGGATTCTATTTCCATGGTGAAGTCTATGAAAGAATGTGGTTCTCCAATTGCAGAAGAGATGATTAAACGTCACCGTGTCGGCATCCACTCTACGTTTATTAGGATTATGGCTTAATTAGTGCTTTTATTTTTTAAAAAAATTGGGGTGCCACGTGGCAACTGTCCACGTGGTCCACGTGCCACCCGACTCATTTGTGGTAGGACATGGGCACATAAGTGGTTATTTGGCATGACAATTGGCACAGGCAGGGCGGTAGTGACCTTTGGTGCACAATTGTTCTCGATTGAATGACCTGCTCGAACAAAAATTCATTTTAGTGACTTTTGTGCACTGAGTCAAAAACTTGAGTGGCCATCGATATTATTAACCCAGTTCTAAGAGACAGTCTCAAGTTATGTGAGTGAGTCAACTCACTTGTTAGATGGCAAATATTACATTGAGGACCTGTACATCTGACAAGTTAGACAAGCACACATGATCTAGAAAACAATTTCATGCGACACCCGCATCTCTTACTTTCTAACCACTTGAAAATATATTTTACTCTTATCTTTGGAGAGTCCGGAGAAAAAAGTGGGGAGCAATTGATAAAACATAGAAATAAATCCAATTAACTATATTCAATTCCGAGTTGTAACGAATTGATATCAATAGGAATTATTGTAAGACGTTACAATGATCACATTCTATAAATAGACAAGAGGTAACTTGCTAAGGTAGGCACTATTTTCTATACACATTAGTATTCTGCTAATTTCTCTACTAATTTGAGCGTCAGAGATGTCTTCGAGGAATAACCCGACCTCATTATGTTCTATGTTTTTAGATTTCGAGATAGTGTTCACGATTTTCAAGTGTTCATTACTATTGTTGTTCATTTTTTAAGGCAATAATAGATTGCAATTAGAATCGGCTTCAAATGACGATTAATTGCCAATAAGAAATTGGGGCACGAAGATAGTACAATTTAGGCTTTAAGCATCATTTTGTTGTCCAAAAAAAATTATTATAATTGCCCAACTTTGGTATTACAATGTAAGTTTTCCAATAAGAAATTAGGACTTTTAGTATTAAAAATGGATCTATATTTTAACAGGTGAGAGAGATAGAAATAATAAAATTTAGAAAAAGAAATATATAAATAAATAGAAAATTTTACCTTCAAATTACTGCAATATATTAAAAATTTGTTAAAGCATATAATTCATGTTATGTGATAATTAATTTTAAAAATTATTTTCAATTTAAATAAAAAATTTACAACTTGCTCTACATAGCACGTGCCTAGTATAATATACAAGCTGAGAAGATTTTCCTAGTATTTGCCAAGTGGTTGTCTATTTTATAGATATATGGCTTCTTGTAATAAATTTTTTATTTATTGTCAAAAAATTAATTTTTATTTAGAAACCATGGAAAAATCAAAGTTAGACATATGGCACAATTTAGCGACCAATGTCTAGCGATTTAGTATTATAAATATTAGATAGATATAAATTCATATAAATGAATCAATTAAAAGATGAAATTCTTTGAAACTTATAAAAAAATATTTTAAAATATATATGTTAAAAAAAAAATTGGTAGCTGTTGAACAAGTGATTCACAAACCCCAAGAATTTGAACCAGATTAGCCAATCTGTTTTCGGTCCCACGATGGGGCATGTTAAAAATTGGCCAATTTTCCTACGATTTTTAGCAGTCTGATTTCTGGTCGATACCGACTTATAAACATATATAAATTGTATATTTTATTTCATATCTTTGCATAATTAAGCACAGAAGTCTAATTTTTAGCTATTAAAAATATAGACACTGGTTTTTAAAAATTGGTGGGTTCACTGGTTTATCAATTTGAACGGCCGGTTTGCTTCAATTGTAAACTATTCCAATGATCTAAACGGACCGGGTAACCAACTGGTTCAATGGTCCGACCGGGCCGGTTGATAACACTGCCTATTTCCATAAATATATACAACGATAAATCTGCAAATCCACATTGCCCTCTTCTATAAAAAAAAGGGGGTTAAATTACAGCCTAGAAATTGTTGGGCATTTTGGTCATCCACCTAACAAACAATCAAGGATAAATACCATTCTTAAATAGGAGATTATGTATTTAAATTAAATATCTTAAAATATCTAACATGATAAGATCTACCATCTACATTTTTTTCTCATTAATATTTAAAAAATTCACCAACATAAAAAAGAAAAAAAAAAGACTTAATACTTTTGCTTATTGCTATTATAAATACCTGTTCAACAAGTGTTAACTATCTTATGCCCTGAAATTAATCAAACAGCAGCACCATGAACAAGAATTCTTCTTTCCACTCGTTTTGGCTTTTCATTATGCTGGTCTCAGGTCAGACAATTTATATGTATAAATACAATATTAGTTGAAGTGCTTGTTTTGCCCTAAAAAACTTAACGATGGATATGCAGGTACATGCACGGTGGCAAAAGTGAAAGGGGATTGTGACTATCTAGCCACAGATGGAAGAGGCTGTCCAGACATCAGTATATGCTTGGAGAGATGTCGTCCATGCTACCGTGGAATTGGAGCTATAAATGCTGAATGTGCAAACCCATCTGGAACTCAGTTTGGCTATGAATGTCGTTGTTACTTCTTAAAAGGTGCTCCTTGCCCTATACCTGAACCACCAAAGTGCCCTGGTCTATGGCCTCCTCCACCACCCAACCATAACAACACCAATCATACCAACATTCAACAAAACTCAACAAGTTAGAGGTTGTAAGACATGCATGAAACATGAATAAACATCGTCAATCGTACCAGTGTTTTTTTTTTTTATAATTTGAGAAGATAGTTTTTGTGGGAATTTGCTAGGGATATGCTTCATCTCTTTCATGTTTGACAACATATATATATTGCAGAAATAAATAAAAAAACTACATATTTTTCATATATATATATACATAGTATTTAATATATTGCAATTATACAAATTAAAACAATATTCTGTCTTAAGTTTAGTACAATTTTACAATTTCTCCGTTGTTGTCTACAAATAGAATGTCATTTATTTTTGGGTGAAGGTTCGTTTTTGGTTTGGCCTCTTAACATTTGGCCAAAAGCACACTTATCATCCACTGTTATCTTTGACTCACTTTAATGTCTACAATTATCAAAAGGATCAATTTTTGGCCTCACTACGTGGTAGAAGGACAACATGGCTGACGGGTATTAATTGACACACTTATTTTTTGCTCTATTGGCATGTCTTGCTGCTAGCATAAAATGATATCTACTAAATTATTAATAGAAATTATTAACATATTGTTATGAAACAACTGCGCTTCGGAGATAATTGAGAAAGAAGAAGTTGCCAGTGTTACAAGAAGGACAACGGTTCAATACTAAGGAAGGACTAATATGAGACGACACCGTTCTACTCATCAGGGAAGGAAGCCCGTTATTTTTGCTGTGGTTGTACTCTAGGCCCACTTTGTTTCACCCTACTAAAAATAATTACTTTCTCTCCTTTATCCCACAAAAATAAATCACAATATTTTTTTATATAGATTAAAAAAATTAATTAAATTATTAATTTTATTAAATATTTTCAAAAATATCCTTATAACTATCCAATAATAATTAACAATACAATTTACTATGTATTTAAGTAGGGACAATATAGTAAAATATGACATAAATAATAGTATTAAAAAGGAAACAAATTTATATATTAAGACAAATATAAAAAAAATATGGTCTATCTTTACGGGACATAGGGAGTACTTTTTTAATTGTAGATATTTTTTTCCTTCTTTAATTCCTTTCCAAGGCAGAGACATCTTTTAGAATTGTTGAAGCGAGATTCTAGGAATTCTATTGTACCAGAATTTGTCTCTATTTTTTTGTTTCTCAGCCTTGTACAAGTACCTATATATTCCATGGCACAATTTTTCGAGGTTGGTGAATAAAAATGATGCTTATTTCTTGAAATTTTTTCATGGTATCAAAGAATACCTCAAAAATTTCAGAACTTTATTAGTTGCTTCGTTTCAATGATCTCTGCTTTGATTAGAATGTGTTGATTTTCTTCACCCTTCCATTTTGGATTCATCACCACCATGCTAGGACCTTCTTATGTTTCTATGGCTACCAAACAAGGTTAGCAACACACCATCCAAATAACAAAAATGCTACCAAACCAAAAGACCACCCTGCTAGCCCTTATTACCTGCACCCAAATGAAAACCCAACTTTGATACTTGTTTATACACCATTAAAATGGAACTAATTATCATCCATGGGCAAGATCCATGCATATGTCTTTACTATCCAAAAATAAGTTGAAGTTCATTGATGACTCTATTAGCATGCCACCCAAGAATGATCCTTTTTTTCTCTATTGGGAGAGATGTAATACTACGGTTTTGTCTTGGTTAATGAGGTCAGTCACATATTCAATAGTCCAGAGTGTGATCTGGCTTGATTCTGCTTAGGATGTTTGGAAAGACTTGGAAGAATGTTTTGCATAAGCAGATTCCTTCCGCATCTCAGACCTTCAAGAAGAGATTTATAGTACAGACAAAGTACACTCTCTGTTTCATATTACTACACCTATTTGAAAATGTTGTGGGATGAGCTTTTGTAACACCTATATCTCTATAACATATATTTACATATCTCGATAACATATAGTTGCATTTGCATATATATCAGCGAGATTATAGCAAGTACAAACTACCAACAGAAATATGACAAAATTAACAAAATTTGACAACATATAATATGTATCATTTAGAACAAGTCAAGTCTAGCAGACTTGGTACAAAACATGATGAGTCATTAAAATATCATCCTTTAACACCCTATATGCACATGTGTTATGCAGAGAGAGAGTGATTGCGGCATTCCGACCTCTATTGCGCTGATGTATCTACAAGCCTGAAAATCGGCTCAAAAGCTAACTTGGTGATACTTGAGAAAATTTTTTCCCTTTATATGAGTCGTAACTCAATGAGAAATCCAACATATATCAAACATTATATAAAAGTACAATATATACATTCAGTTCAATAGATAACAAATTATCAAGATAAAATCAGTATGCAATGCAAGTCCGTTTCATTTGGTAATGGCTTAATATGTCAAGTATTGTCCTGGATTTCCAATATAACATATCTCAAGGATCTTTTCAATACCAATAGAATCGACCCCAAGGTCTTGTGCCAATATTCAATAGAATTGACCAATAGGTCTGATCAAATAAATAAAATAAATCACTGGCCAGACCAATATAGCAGAATGGATTCTAGAGATGACATATACGAGTTTTAGCTGTGCATAATACTTAGTTCTATCTACTTTTTCATATAACCAATATTTCTAATAGAATTGCATATACCAAAACAAATTGGTCATACCATTCTTTTAAGTCATATGAAATCAAATGCAGAATATATAACAAAATATAGCTCAATAACATTTCCAATAACTCAAATATTGTGTCCTGCATTTTATCATCAATACTCTAGTATATATCATATATGAATTCACTAATATCACATAATCAGATAATGAACAATATCTCATACTAATATTTCCACATAACTCATATCAGCTCATAACGATATCAATATATCAGACAACATACATATATAACACATAAAGCACATAATGGGTTCACTCATAAGACCAAGAAAGTTTTAGTCTCCTAAATCGCTGCTAGAGCCTCTCTGTAGCCCTTCTCACATATTACACATAATCGTACAATTGCCTTTCAATACAGAATTTGCATGTTTCATATATGCATGTGATGTTCAAATGATGCATGTTTCCATTGTTGACACTTCTAATATGTATGTATATATGCAAATCAGTATCAATTAAGACACCCTCATATATTTTAGACCACATTTAAAGACGTACAATCTTCAATGAAATTTGACGAAATGCAAATTAGGCCTATTTACATATTTTGGCCAATTTGTGTTATGCTCTCCTGTCGACAACCAAACAAACTTATTTTATTCTCAAATTTTATCCACATATAAAACACATATAATTATACCAAAACTTAGACTCTACGTCACTCAAATGATGTCTACGCATAGTATCAAACTATAGCTTCCGCCAGATTAGATCTGTTTATACTAATTCATAGCTACTGTTCGTTACATACGTAGCATCTAAAAGTTTACAATTATATACTAGACACATAAATAAACAACCTTCATGTTTTACACTTTGACTGCATCCATCTCTAAATGACTCAAAACAAGGTTGCAATGTAGACTAAAATCTAGACACAACCAAACCCATATTTCAGTTCATATGTGTTTATGCTCAATTCGTGTTCCAATAAGCATCAGAACTCTAAATACATGTTCTAATGCATAATAAACATGTAGAAATGAAAAGAAACACTTACCACACTCCTAAGATGCAGATGATGCAAGAACCCACAAATCATTATGCTAAGCATAAGTGTTTTTTCCCCCGCTATCCTCTGCCTTTTCTTACTTGTTTTCTCTCAATTTTAGTGTTCTAAGAACGAACCAAATGAGACTTGCTTGCCTTACAACAACCCTTATATACCCTAAGTATGAGGTGTCACCTGCTTAGCTGACACATTCAAGTTTCACAACATTTCAACCACCAAACACCTGTAATCAGCAAGCTCTTGACACTTAAGATTTTCCAAATGTCCAGATTATACATGGATATGCACTTAAAAATATTTTCAAAACACCCCGTGTACTTACGGAACAGCCGATTAAGTCCCATTTTTCTAATAACTTCATTTCTGAACCCTTTATTACTCTCGTAACCCCTTCTAAAATATTCTAAAACCATATAGAACATGTATCAATAATATATGCAATGCCAAATAAATGCACAATTGTGCACGTTATATGTGATGCATGCTCGTATGTATGAAATATTGGTTACAGTAATGACAGCTTTTTAACCTAAGACCTATGCCAAAATGTCAGTGCAATCCTCAACGTTCATGTGATCTCTTAAGAATTATTAAATCCTATCAAGAAGAAGATTGTGCCATAAGGTTTCTAAGAGGTCTAAATAATTCTTATTCCACAGTGAAATCCCAAATCATGCTTATAGACCCTTTACTAGACGTTAAAAAGGTTTTCGCTATAGTCTCTCAACATGAACGACAGTTGAACAATTCTACACAGAACCCTTTCAGTTAAACCATTACTGAACGACAAGCTTTCTATGCCAAAACAGACCTCAAAATAAATTTTCAGTAAGCAAAAAAGGAAATTTGCACATACTGTGAAAACTCAGGACACATTGAGGATAAATGCTTCAAAAAACATGGGTTTCCTCCCAACTTATCACCAACATTTCGAAACAATGGTCCACTGAAAGAACCATATAGACAGAAATATAGAGATGTCAATTCAGTCTAACCTGGATGGTTATTCAATCAATACAGAGGTTAAGGAGGTCACATATGACAGCTCTAACTTTCAGCTCACTGCTGAATAGTATGCCAACATTCTGCAACTTTTGCAACAAATTGGTGATTCTAAGGGGAATTCAATAGATGCTCCACAGATCAACACAATTTCTGATGGATATAAAGATATACACTCACCTAAACAAAATGTTGATATATGGTCTTCTATATGGATTCTTGATTTCAGTGCTACGGACCATATTGTTTGTTCATTGGATTTTTTCACTACCTACATAGAAATTAAAGGATTAGATGTGACACTCCCAAATGGTGAATTCTTAACGTTACACATATAGGGACTATTCAAATTTCTTCCATCACTCTTACCAATGTTTTCTCTATTCCAATATTTTCTTTCAATCTTTTTTCAGTTAGTAAACTTACCAAATCTTGTTTTTATCAACTAAACTTTACCAACTTCATATGTCAAATTCAGGATATAAATGCATTGAAGATGATTGGTTTTGCTAGACAAGTCAATGGCTTATATTATCTCTCTCCACAAACACAAGATTGTTATCCCTTTACAATGCTACCACCAAATCACCAATTCTATGGAACCAAAGACTAGGTCATCTTTCCAATCAAAGATTACAAATGTTATCTAAAATAGATCCTTCAATAGTTTTTCATTATATTGAACAATGTGAAATTTTCCATTTTGCAAAATAGAGAAAATTACCTTTCGGTTCTAGTTCCTCTATTTCAAATTCTTGTTTTGATTTGGTACACTTGACATTTGGGGGCCTTATCATACTCATTCGATTCTTGGTTACAAATTTTTCCTTACTATAGTTGATGACTATAGTAAGATGACATGGGTGTACATGATGAAACATAAATCTAAAACTAAGGAACTCATTAAGGGATTTTGTACCAAGTGGAAAGACAATTTGAGAAGAGAATCAAATGTTTGCAGAGTGGCAATGGGATTAAGTCTATTATGACTGAAGTTTTCAAATTAAAGAGGTTAGTTCATGAAACCACTTGTGTGGAAACACCACAACAAAATGGAAGGGCTAAACAAAAACCTCAATACATTCTAAATGTTCTAATAGCATTGAAAATATAAGCCAACCTGCCAACCCGGTCTTGGGCAGACTGTGTTCTTCATGCTATTTACTTAATTAATTGCATTCTTTCACCTCATTATCTCACAAATCTCCATATTCTATTTTATTTGGTTCTAACCCAAACCTAATAGCCTTGAGAGTATTTGGTTGTCTTTGTTTTGCCTCCACAAAAGAGGCAAATAGAGGTAAATTTGATACTAGAGCATGGAAATGTGTGTTTCTTGATTTTTCTACAGGAACTAAAGGTTACAAGCTATAAGATTTTTACTCTAGGCAGTATTTTCTATCTAGAGATGTGCTATTCTATGAGGATATTTTTCCCTTTGAACAACATGATGAAAATAACCTCATTTATACTCTTATACTACCCAACACCTCGAACCCTTCCTCTTATGATATTTTGGACAGTACAAACACCACATCTACCCCAACTCCACCTATAGATCAAGCCCCATATTCACCTTTCATGCCTACATCCCTCTTTACTCATTCAACTTCATCATCACCATCTAGAGTTTGTCGCACTACTAGACACATCAAACCTCCTTCTTAATCATAAGATTATGAATTTCCTTCATTTACACACACCTCTCCTTATGCCTTATCACTAGTCCTTTCCTACAACAACCTAACGAATCCAAGAGCATAGAACATTCTCAACTGAAATCACTTCTCGCCAAGCCCCTACCTCTTACAAATAAGCTATTAAACACAAATATTGGCAAGATGCTATTACTGCTAAATTGAGTGCATTAGAGAATAATCGGACATGGGCACTTACCTTTTTTCCTTATAGTAAGACGACAATCGATTGTACATAGGTCTTCACTTATAAATTTAACACAGATGGTAGCTTGCATCATTGCAAAGGCCATGTGGTTGCTAAGGGTTTTACACAACAATTTGGACTAGATTACACTGAGACTTTTTCTCTTGTCATTAAACTCACCACAGTGAGAGTTTTATTAACACTTATAGCATCATAGGGATGGCACTTACATCAGCTGGACATTAACAATGCCTTCCTACATGGTGACTTAGATGAAGAAGTATATATGAAGCCTCCTCCAGGACTACCTTTCCCTCATGCTGACATGGTTTGCAAGTTCCGAAAGAGTATTTATGGACTAAAACAGTCTAGTAAATAATGGCACGACAAGCTCACTACCACTCTTATAACTGATGGTTTTATTTAATCACAAGCTGGCCATTCTATGTTTACTAAGCATCTAAATGATGACTTTATCATTCTACTTGCCTACATGGGTGATATTTTATTGGCCAACACCAACATACAACTGATTGAGTCCACTAAGAGGTATTTTGATATTGCCTTCAAAATTAAAGACCTTGGTACCACCAAATACTTCTTGGGTTTAGAGCTTGCTAGATCTTCATCTAGTATTACTTTCTCTCAAAGGAAGTATAATTTGGATATTCTTAGAGAAACTGGGTTTCTCAATTACAAACATATCTCCATGCCAATGGATCCAGATATAACAATTAAAGCAGAAGATGAACCCTATCATAATATCACTGCTTTCTAGTGTCTTGTTGGCAAATTGATTATCTCACTTATACCATACCATATATCATTTTTGATGTATAACAATTATCTCAATTTTTGGGCAAGCCCATTATTGCTCACATGCAAGCTGCATACCACATCCTCAAGTATCTAAAAGTCTCACTAGGACAAGGTATCTTTTTCAGGAGCAATTCTCCCTTCCAACTTTGCCTTCTCTGACTTTGACTTGGGAACTTGCCATGATTTGCGAAGAACAGTAACAAGCTTCTATGTCTTCCTAGGGAATTCCTTAATTTCTTGGAAATCAAAGAAACAACCTACTGTTTCCAAGAAATCCTTAGAGGTAGAATATCTAGCCTTGGCGACTACCACATGTGAGCTTCCATGGCTTCTATACCTCTTGCATAATTTTGGAATTGAACATCCACAAGCTGCCTATCTATATTGTGACAACAGATCTGTAATTTATATCGCGAAAAACCCTATCTTTCATGAACATACGAAGCACATCAAAATCGATTACCACATCTTTTGTGAAAAGGTGTTATCCGGTGTTGTTCATCTACTCCTTGTACCATCTGATTTACAGCTTGCATATATCTTCATTAAAGCTTTGGCGAAGGGTCCTTTCTGGTCATTTTTGCTCAAGCTTAGCATACACGATGTGTATCGTCTAGCTTGTGGTGGGGGGTGAGGGGTTTATGAAACAACTGCGCTTCATAGATAGTTGAGGAAGAGGAATATATCAGTATTAGAAAAATGACAACATTCAATACTAAGAAAGGACTAACATAAGATGACATCGTTCTACTCATGAGGGAACGAAGCCCATTATTCTTGCTATGGCTAGACTCTAGGCCCATTTTATTTCACCTTGCTGAAAAATAATTACTTTGCTAGTTGTAGATATTTTTTCCTTTTTTAGTTCCTCTCCAAGGTAAAGGCATATTCTAGAATTGCTGAGTCAGTGAGATTCTTAGAATTCTGTTATACTAGAATTTGTCTCCTCTGTTTTTTTGTTTTTCAGCCTTATAAAAGTGCCTTATATTCCATGGCACAATTTTTTTTAGGTTGGTGAATAAAAAAGATGTCTATTTCTTGAAATTTTGTCACATATCGTAAATAAATATATCCACATGATAATCCTCTATTTTTTTCTCCTCTTTCCCAACCTATAACATCCATATCCTAACCATCCCTCTCCATTGCCACCATTGTGTCTCTCATCATAACCGTTTTTGCAACTCTCTTCGCCACCATAAGCTACGCCTGTCACCACCACCATCAAAATTTGATCTTTGTCTCTCTCATTTCTTTGTTTTATGTCTTACTTCACTTGATTTGCTCCCTCTTCGTGTCTCTCTTCTTTTCCATTTGAAATCAACTTCAAGATTCATTTCAACAACTTGAAGCTCTTGTATGATTTAGACCTTGGTAACAATTGATTCAACAAAAAATTCCAACCAGTGATTCTCTAATTACTAATCTCACATCACTTAGGAGTGAGTTTGTTAAAAATGTTAATCTCATATTGCTTATGTGTAAGATGGGTGAAGGATCTTTCTTTATAAATAGGTCTTGACCCATAGTTATTTGGTATACAAAAGACCATAGCACATCCCATTAGGAAATGGTGTAACTTGGGTTTTGAGTTTGTAAGAGTAAGATAGTTTTAACAATTTTGTTTCGTCCAAAAATTTTAATCTTTATTTTGTGGAGATCGTGAACATAGATCTATTGAGGGACTGAACCACATTAATTTTTTTTATGATCTCTTTTTTGTTTTTCTCTATTATTTATTTTATTTTGTGGATATGATTGTGTGTTTAGACCATAACAAGTAGTATCAGAGAAGAATTCTTAGATTTGGAGAGGAGAATAAAAAAAATAGTAGAAATGGAGCTGCAAAGTGTATGTTGACTATGGCATTAGAGAATGAGGTTCCATTGTTCGATAGAAAGAGCAATTTCACATTGTGGAAGAGCACTATTCAAGACTATTTAGTGTGGTGGGGTTTTGACATCGTATTAGAGGATGAGAAGTAAAGTGGCATGAAAGATAAATACTAGAGTACCATCCAAGGGAAAACTATCAGAATTACCAGGTTAGTGCTTGCTCTAAAAATTAAAATTACTGTTTTGAAGGAGACATCTCCTAAATTTTTGTGGGATAAGTTGGAGAGCACTTACGTGTTGAAATTGTTGACTAACCGATTGTGCCTGAGGATAGATTTTTTACTTGTTGAGAATGGATGAAGGGGGTAATATTCATGACCATATTAATAATTTTAATCAGTTAGTTTGTCAGATATTGAATTTGGGTGAGAAAATTGATGACGAAGAGCAATAATTGCTCTTATTAGCATCATTGCCTAAATCTTTCAAGCTGTTGGTCCAAACGATATTAATACAGAAAACACTTTGTAGTTAAATGATGTGATGATAATTTTGAAGGAGAGTAAGAGGTTAATGAAAAAAAGAAATAGTGGTCCTCAATTACTCATAGTTACGGAGGATGATGAAGGAGAGAGGAATCACATGAAATATGATAACCGTGGTGGAAGATTGATATCTTGGTTGAGAGATATAAGTACTGTTAAGTGATCTTATTGTGGACATACCTGTCACATGCAATCCTACTATCCACTATTTAAGTAGGATTTGAAGAGTTTGTATGGGATGGTGAAGTGTAAGCAAAAAGTTAGTGATTCATCATTTAATATGGTTTTCGTTATGATGATGTGTTTTTTATTGCTCCGGGCAATCTTATGAAAGATCATTCCAGTTGGATGTTAGATTCAACCGCCATCATTCATATTTTAGAGATTGAGCTTTTTTTGACACTTTACAAAAAAATTAAGATTTTGGATAAATTTGTGTAGGAAGCAATTCAAAGCTGTAGATTAAAGGCATTGGAAGAGTTCACTTGAGGCTCTATAATGGTGTTGTAAAAACACTTCATAATGTCAGGTTTGTGTCTAATGTTATAGCCAATATAAATTTTTTTGGGTAAATTTCATCCCATAGGTACAAATATGTTAATATTGGAGAGTTTTGCAAGGTGTTAAAAGGTGATAGCTTAGTATTGCAAAGAAAGAAGAAAGGGAAGGACATTTATTACATAGATGGGTGTTCTGCTGATTATGGAAGTAGTAGAAAAAAGAAGGTGAAGAAAAAGAAGAGTGTTCAGTTTTCTAAATTATTGAGATTTGTGGAAATTTGGGTGGAGATGGAGGATTTGTTGGGATAATTTCTTAAATTCTACATCGTTTAGGAGTGGATTTGATAAAAATACTAATCCTAGGAGATGTGACAAAGTCCATTCGGTTCAACAATTTGGCGGTGGTTGTTGAGGATGCCAATTTTGGAACATGCGTACCAATTCTTGCATTTGCTCTCCTTGTTGGCGATACAAGTTCTCCCAATGTTCTTGGCGAGTATTGAAGGCATTCTCAAATTGGTCTTGGCGTGTATTGATGGCTTGAAATTGATGCATCATCCTATCCTTAAAACCCCTCATATAGCCATCAAAGTATTGTTGAAATTGTTGATGGACATCTTGTTTAACATATGGTGGAGACGCTTGCATAGGAACTTCCTCTTCATTCACATTTGATTACTCTTCTACTTGATGCTCTTATTGATTGTCTTAGTTGTTTCCTTGACAAGGAACTAATCTTCCTCTAGAGTCATAAATCATCTCTATATTCAACAACCCTCTAATCAGCATCCAACCCCTTTGAACACTTATTTTAATCCCTATCATTCTCAAGTTCTTGAGATCACAAAATGTAAGAGTTATTTCACCTCTTTGACCTTCAAAATTGACTCCTTGTTGTTGAAAAATGAGAGTGGGGATCATTCCATATGGTATTCCTTCTCTAGTGGCATTTGTATAATACTCCTCTTGATCTATAATAGCCACTTTATGCATCATATTTTCCAAAATCATTCTAGGAAAATTGATCCTTGTACCATCATGCAATTTCACCAATACTTCCTTGTTAAATTTTGTTAAAAATTCATGTGAGTCTACCTTAGGCACCACACATATATTAATCACATAATTGACAAGTTTATTCTCTAAAGATAATACACTTGTTGGGATTTTTCGAACGTTACTCGGAATTGGACAAGCAATATATTTAACCATACTCTTGAGAGTATCGAATCCGGCTGTATAATTAAGCTCACCAATATTCACAAATTCACCATTAACACTCATATTAAGCAACCTATCTACATATCATTCATCAAATACAATATGAGTTCCGAGTACATAAGAATTAATGTGAAGAACTCCATTCACAAATTTGACATTCAAACGAGTATAAACTAACCTAACTAGCTCTTAATAAGTGTTGCAACTCAATGAAGCAATGTGAATTAATCCAAGTCTTTCAACCACACTATAATCTAAACTTCCTTCATCAAATGAGTTAAAATCCATGGAAACACTTAAAACTAGTCTTTCATTTTTAAGAATATTATACCTCCTATTGGCTTCCTTATCCACCACTTTGATCCCTTGCCATCTACTCTAGGCATCTTTCCTTTGTCCTTGGTTGGTATGGATGAGCTTCCTCTAAAACATTTCTTGCCTGCCCTCTTCATTCTTAAATTTTGGCCAAAACAGAAACTAGGTTAGGTTTTGTGATTTTGTTGGTGATTTGGGTTAAATTTGGTGTTTTTGAGGTGTTTACGGGATGGGTAATCAAGTTTGAGTGTTGATTTTTAGTGGTTTTGTGAGTAAGAGACACAGGATGAAGAGAGAGATGGGTGAGAGTGAGAGATACGAGTAAGGGTTTGAGGGAATTGTGTTCTGTTTGAAAAAAATTGGGCTTGTAATTTTGTCCAGTAGAGGAGACATGTGTTTCATTTGAGACATGCATGTCTCAACCCGTATCAAACGACCCATCATTTGCTTCTTGACCCT
>CAODLS010271183.1:0-13223 GCA_948243855.1 Flueggea neowawraea | reverse complement strand
CAAAATCTGAAACCCATTTCATTTTCGGCCAAAAATAGATTTCTGAAATTTAATGCATGAAATGGATGAAAAGAGGTTATTAGAAATGAAATCTTACATCCATATCTGTTTAGAAACACTGGGGAACTGATGGGAGGCAGAGAGAATCGATCTGAGAGAGTGAGAGTGTGAAAAATGAAAATGACGAACGAAATGATCGGGGTTCGGATATATATAGAAAATAGAGGCTCACGTACGTGAATATAAGGTTAAAGTACATTAGGAGGACCTCACGTACGTTAGGATCAAGGTCACGTATGTTAATGAGTCAAAAATCATGTTCTGGAACTGAAAATCCCGACTCACGTACGTCACCCCCAAATCTCACGTACGTGAATCATCCTAGAAGCCCAGCTCACTTACGTTACACATATTTCTCACGTACGTGATTTCTGCCTGCCTTACGTACGTTAGGCTTATCCTTACGTACGTAAGATGATTTGTTTCTCCCTTCTTGACTTCTCTTGCTACCGAAATCGTCCTGAATCATTTTCAACACTTAACAACATCCAACCAAACATGATTTCATCATAAACATCAAATATCATCTACTGGTATTCCAAAAGTCTTCAATGCTATACTTGAAAAATACAGAGATCATAATTGAAAAATATGAGATATTACAATAGAGCTCTGTTATTGTTGTAATGATGATCACGAGTAGACACTAAGTTCCTTTTTTCATTTGTTAATTTGGCATAAAAGTATTAAGCTCCAAAGACAAGTCTGTAAAATAAGGATGAGCCCATAAGTTAACTGATAAAAAGAATAACTTTGATGGAAGTACCTAGATCTTCTGCCCCCTGTCATTCAAAATGAGGAAAGGATAGAGATGTCCCTTGACTTTAGTAAAGGCCAGAGATATAGAAACTAAGTAAAAGAGAAAGTTTAACAGGACAAAATTTTTAAAGCAGAGAATAGGAAGCAATTATTTAGGTGAGTGTAAGTGACCACCTCCCTTCAAATTAAAGTGAAGATGGAATGAGATATTATTCTAAGATATGTATTATTAATTCCGCGTGTATTAGTTTACTTTCCTACTTTGGAAGGCCATCGCTATTTGATCCTTATAATTCTCTTGCGGCCTTCAAATTCAAGTATGCCAGGCTATCTGAAGGCAGTAGTAATTTGACAATCCAGTTGACTTGAAATTTGTTAATAAACGGATTGTAGATTTCTTTCAACTTTCTATTAATAAATTATTTTGTTTTGTTAAAGCAGATAGAAATGTCCTTTCAGTGTATTGTTTGTCCATACAGGTGATGGCGAATATGCCACAGAATGGTGACTTTTCCAATTACTATTGCTGATATGATCAGCGAATTATTTTGGAGTAGATATGTAATTAGTGATGTTCTAACAATGACTAAAACCTCGGGCCCTTCAATGATTCCAAAGGTTTCATTAAGCTGAAGTTGAATTCGTTAATTTCAGTAATTGATGAATTTACTTTTGTATTTAACAGTTCATAAGAACGACTAGTCTCTAGATGCTAAATTTCATATATTCACAGGCTAACTGCATTTACATTTCATACAAGTCTGTGGAATGTGCAGTATTTCTTGCACATTCTTCGAACCTGGCCTTACTGCATTTGCATTGTGGCCAAAGAAACATATCAGAAGACACGACAATACTTTGTAGGGTGAATCACTCTTAAAATCAATGAGACAGCTAACAATTGTATTTTTCTAGGTTGAGTTAATATGAGATTACTTGATTATATATGTTTTCTGCTGAAATACATAGTGTAGATTCTTAAATAATTAAATAATATTCAATGATTTTACGTTTATGGGGAATTTATTTTGACCATGTTGTGTGCTACATGGATTGACATGTCTAATACTTACCCTTCAAGACGAGATTCCCAATTGATTATTCACTGTGCTTATAAGTACTTGTAGCCAGTGGATGTCGATTCTCGTCCTTACGATACAGTCATTTGAGAAATTCATAAATTTAGTCCTCTCGATGAATTTTACACTATTTACTGGAAATAATTCAAATATTTGTTGGCATATTCTCGCTTTCATGTGATTAGACAATAGGCGACATAGCTAATACTGATAGAAACTCATTGGTCTGACAATCCACTAACAATTTAGAGATCATTTAGGGGGCCTAACAGTCTTCTATATTTTAACACTATGAACAACACAATAAGATGTGATATGTACAAAGTGGAATATGGCATCATGTGCTTGTGGTTAATACTAACAACAATTTCATTTGTGGTGGTGATGTTAGATAGCACTGTGCAAGCTTACAAAACGCAGAATTTTAAAAAGAAACAAATGCAATGGTGCCTCCCTGCTTTAAGGGTTCGGGTGGTGGAGTAGAGATAGAAAGAGTAGCCAAAAAGAAGAACCGATGTGACGTGGACAGCACCAACTTGTGGCCAGCCCACTTAAGGTTATCCCCACAGCCCTTCTAGCTCTCTTAATTTCTCTGCATATTTCAAAATAGATATACAATAGATATATAATTATCTTTTAATATGGTCCCATGAATTTTTTTATTACATGAAAACTTATTGTGGAGCTGTGTTTATGGAGAATTAAATCCTCATGCGTGTGCACATTAAGTTATTTCTTCTGATGTTTTGTTTTTTCTACCCCTTTATTTCCTATCTTAGTTCTCATGGTCTGGCCAACAGCTGTTTTTGGCATCTTGTTTAGCTTCAAATAGACATCGGTTTGTTTTAATTTGTTAAAACTACGCTGCACTCGTCTGATTTGATCCGGAATCTCCACATTTTTCTTGCTTTCTATGAGGGTCGTAAATGCCCCAGCCACGTCTATGTACATGTGTGGATCAATTGAGGATATACCATTAAACCTTTTTCTGCATGAGTTTATTGTATGGGGCACTCTTGTAAAGGAAAGGAAGCACTAGGACAGTCTTTTCTAATGATTTGAGCCATTTGGCTTGTGGGTTCCAACCCAACAGGGTGCCACGTGGCAATGGCTTCATTGCTGGTATCTGGCAATTTCTCTAGAATACTATAAACACCATGATAATATATGTTATATGGCATGATAATGTGGTATATATTTCTTAATTTGCATCTTTATGCAAGAACATCATGATAATATATACTATGTAGGGATGAGATTGTCTCAGCCCAAATGGAGTCAGGTCCCGTATCTTTGGGATGTGAGAGCTGGAACGTCGTGGCTTGTGATTGATCAGACTCACCGTTATAGCTTTACCTATTTTGTGAATTGTGACCACTAATATTGGAAAGCAGATGATAATAACTTGATCATTTTTCTACATGATATAGCATTATAAAACTATTAAAGCATCTCCGATGCTACTCTTTATTTTAGAGCATATTTTTTTGTGTAAATAAAAAAGATTTTTAATTATGAAAAGTGAAGATTAAAATTATATCCAGTGGTTCTTTATAAAATTTAATGTTTTCTTTTTAAAGTGGAGAAAAAGAATACAAAAATAAAAAAATAAATCAAATAAGTGGTTAAAATAGCATAAGAATTTGGGTCTCATTAATAATATAAAGAATAGAGAGTATTCTTGGCTATTTAAATGTGGAGAGCCAAAATCACTCTTTATTCTAAATATAAATTATAAAAAGAGTATTTGAGTTCTATTTTCTAAATTAACTCTTTAAAATAAAGAATTTAGGGTTTTAAAGAGTGCATTGGAGGTGGTTTTAGTGTCATAGCATCCAAGTCTTGATGATAACCCAGTTTTAGGGATGATGGAATCTAAAGTGGATTTCCTTTTAATCTCTTCCTTTATGCTTGGATACACTGGTGGTTGGTCAAAGCAGCGTAGCCATAGTGATGAAACATTAAATTTTTTTAAAAGAATTTAAGAAAATATTTCTTCTTAACTTAGGAGGAAGTGTGGTTAGATTACTCTATAAAAGGCTTGCAATTGTTATTTTTTAGTTTCTATCAACTTTTAACTGCGAATATATTTGGAGAATTATCAATTTAAAGTATGAGATCGTATAATCTTTTTTGGCTTTTGTAAAAGGCTAAGAAGGTGGTGAAATTGATTAAATCCAGCCAGCTGATTAAATGATTAAGAAAATTATAGGAGCATGAGGATCACTGTCTGCTTATGTTTGATCTTCCATAAATCATTACAAATTGCATTAAAAAATTAGAACTGAACCAAATCTCTAGTAGCTGGGATTAACTTATTGCAGGATCAGTCATAAAATAGTGCAAGTGGGATTGCAGTTTTTCCAAAGTCAGAAGTTCTAGACAGGTAAGTGAACAAATTTATTATTGATTAATTATATAAATACCTTTTTATCTTCTAATTTTTTCCTTTCTAGAAATGTTACTTCCGACCACACTCATTTCATGATAGACAAGTTGATAATATATGATAAGTTTTTTCCACCTCTCAACCACACAGGATCAGTTGCGCCGTAGAAAGTGGCCATTACCATAAAAACTTGATGAGCCGATGTTTTGGATCCATTGTGAAAACGAGAAGTCATTTTATGACTCAACAAGCTGCAAGATTTTTGTTGCAATTTGTTGTAAGATAAGAATCGGAACAGTTAAACGCACCAAAATATTTCCCTCCAGGAATTTTGCCTAAACCATTTGTCCCAATTACTTGGCTGAGGAATGCAACACGTCTAATCGCATAAAAGACCAACAGACATAGAGGAATTCTAAAGATAAGGTAGCCATTATCGTCTTCTTATGATGGAAGGCGGTTCCATATTGAATGGTTACTATTTGTGTTTAGTTAAACTATGAAGGTGATAGGATATAGTCAAGCATTTTTAAGGCATTTTGTGCATGGCACTTTGAAACATGGCATGCATGCACTTCACTCGCTGAGTCACTGGTGAAAAATGATAAGGACTTTATTTTGTTTGTCTCTTGGTGACATACGCGTGTGATTGATTGCATGTATTGTGAGTCCAGATCATGACGACCATGACCATCACCACCTTCATTGTTTTATCTTCCTATGAATGTGATAAGGTTAGAAGATATAAAGATGACCTATTGATAAGGGTTGATAAATCGTAGTTTGAATAATATATGATGATCAGAAGATGATCATGATTTATTAAGTTACAAAAGCTAAATATTGCCACTTGAGGCTAGTCCAAGTAACCGAGAATAAGTATTGTCAATCGTGAGATCTAAGATTCAACTACTCTAATGAAAAATAGAAAAAGAAGTTATTTCTACATTTTCTATACATTCATCGCTTATTATATCTACATTTGTTAATGCATAAATCTTTTGATTGTATACGATAGATTCATATATTAGATGATGATAATTTCACTATTTTACCAAAAGAGCTCTTTTATTTTCATATTTAAGTTGAATAATATATTAAAAACTTGTAAAGTAATTCATAATGAAAGTGTTAATTTTGGTCTTGGAGATAATTAGATAGGACTTCTGGTTGTCTTATTTTCGGTAATTCAATCACCTTCTGAATCCAATATTTGTATGCTCAAAGTGTCATTTCATTTGGCTGTGTAAAACTAATTCAAGGTGCGTATTACTCTTTCTATTTGGGCTTATGAATAACTTGTAACCCATTTGCAGTAATGCTAATTACATCGGTGTCAATTTTTGGACTATCATTTTTAGAAAAATTAAAATATGGTTTAATCCTATAGAAATATCAATTTTTATGTTTGTTTTTTTAAAATGTCACATGATTGAAACTAGGTTTTAAAAATATCACATTTATTTTTATATAAATTTCAATTTTTCTTTTTATTTATTTAACTATTTCTCTCTCTTCAATTTTCTCTCTCTCTCTCTCACTCTTTCTCTCACCCTAAACCCTAGTCACCCTACCTCAAACCCTAGTTGTGTCGCGCCGCCACCCTAACCACTACCTTTGTTACTCCTCTCCTTCTCTTTTCGCCACTCTCTCACCTGATCCTCTCTCTCTCCCCCCTCGATTCTCTCGATTCTGTCTCGCTCCATCGTCCAGAGGAGCGACAAAGAAGAGGAAACGATAGAGGCATGATGGAGAGGAACGTAGGAGGATGACAAACGTAACCGAAGATATTCGGGCAATCTGAATGTGACTGGAGAAAAGGAAGTGACGGTGGTGCGATGGAGACAAATGGATGAGGTGACGCGACGCGAGCGAACGAGTGGATGGTGGTTCGCAATGCGAACGGATAGGGCAGCGTCGTGGCTGGAACCCTAGGATTTCAACTTTTTTTATTTTTTAAATTTACCTAAATGTATTGGCTGTCATTTTTCCTTTTTTCTGTCTTTTTACTATATTTTGTGAACTATTATTATTTTTTTGTTCATAATGGTTCACAATAATGTATGCACACCATTTGTGAACCTCAAAACCACTTAAAAAAATATTTTTAAGGAAAAATTTGTCAAATATTTCAAAGAAAAAAACATTTAGGCTTTTTTTAAAAATTTGGATTGTATGAATTATTGCGAACTTAAAAATATTATTCTATTGTGAACTTCAAAATTTAAAATGTAAAATATTTTATAAACCATTGTAAACGTAAAAAAATAAAAAATTATTTAGAATTACAACATATGAATTGTGTATTCTATTTGTGAACCATTGTGAACCGTTTAAAATAGTTCACAATAATATATAATATAATATATACTATTTTGTGAATTATTGTGAAAACTAAAAATTAAAAAAAAACATTTAGAATTAAAAAATATGATCTTTGTACTCTATTTGTGAACCGTTGTGAACCATTTAAAATAGTTCACAAAATTGTACAATACAATGTATACTATTTTGTGAACTATTGTGAACGACAAAATCGACTCTAGAAAAAAATATTTTTTAAAGAAAAAATTTGTTTAAAATTTCTAAAAAAATAATTAAAAAATTATTTACAAGTTTTTTTTTAAGATATGAATTATGTAATATATTGTAAACTATTGTAAACCGTTGTGAACCTAAAACACAATCTAAATTAAGAAAAAAAAATCAATTTCTCATGAAAAAAATCAATTTATCACAAAAATGCGATAATTTTTCGAAAAAATACAGCAATTTCTTGCACTTTTTCTAAAAAAATGACATTTTTTATATATAATAAACATAAATCACATTTTTAATATTTACAAATTTAACATATTATTTTTAAAAAATAGTATTCTTTTTTAGTATAAATGTGTGGTCCCCTCGCAGCATCCTTTGTTTTATCGGTGAATGATTTACTTATTGGTCAAAAAGCGTGCCTTCCGCTGCCGTTTTTGTGCTATCAACTTTTAGTGGGCTAGGAAGCTAAAAAGAAAAACAAAACTTTTAGTGGGCTAGGGCTGAAGATGTATACCGTGTATTAGGTTTTGCTTTGTGCTCTTCTTGGATCTTATAGGTTTCATCATGGATTGTTTTGCAGGTTGGTGCAGAAGCCACAAAATCACTTTGACGTCTTGGGCTTACAAACCCCCAAAAGCACGATTCAATATTCAATAATGTCTCCTCTCTGATGACTTCTGGGCCAACCGATAGGCATCTGTATCTGGTTAGTCACTTTCTCTCTCTCTCTCTCTCTCTCTCTCTCCATTCACAAGGTACATTGTTCTTGAGTTTGTTATGTCATCAAGCAACATTTTGAGTGTGTTTTAATTGTTTCTTTTCTTTTTTTAAGTTGTATCAATTATTTTTTTTATTACTAAAAAATTTCGTTACTTCATATTCTACTTCACCGAAATTATAGGTGAAATGATAGGTGAAAGTTTAACATATATGCCTAACAAAGCCTTAGTTAAAGTCAAATTGCACCCTTTTAGCCTGGAAGATCGAAATTTTTATTCGCCTGCTACTTATTTTCAACAACCGCTGACCTCCATGGCAAGTGGCTTTTCTTTCATATATGACATCCATCTTCACTTTGTGACTCGAGAAGCGGAGTTGAATTTAAACATATTTGGCCATGAACATTCCTGACCTCACTTCTCAACTAGTCAAACACATGCTATGATAGATTAATAATTCATTAAAGCAAGTTTCATGAGAGCCAAAGCATGCGCATGCAACTGCATGGGAAAGGAGGTCTGATTTTTATTTTTTGAATTGCTTGGACTGTCTAATACCGTCCACCATCTTTTCTTCATTTCACATGAACAAGTTTGGCCGTTTCTTCGGCTACCGACCACTTCAAATCTGGCATATATTTTCCTCAATTAATTAACTTGTCGGAAACGCACTAAACTACATGTGAATTGTGTGCTTCACCTCATTGTTTCATTTTCACTGTTTCACTTATGCATGGTAGCATATCATAATGCTTGGCTAGAAGTAGAAGTGCATGCCTGATGATCTTAGATCCTTATGTGATTTCATTTGAACTTCAGATGTGATTTGCTCAAGCCTGAACATGTTTGTTTTTAAACTCTCATGCAAGTCAACAATAGACTTGTAGTGTAAAGGTATTACAGAAGTTCTCGACGTTAAGAAATCGATCTAACCTATTAATACTAAAATCATCTTCGATATTATAAAGTCAAATAATCTGATTTTTTATAGATGTAGAGTGAAAAAAAAAGAAGGATAAATATCATAGGTTGGTTAAATATTAAAAAAAATATTCATTAGGCTGATGGGAACAAAACTAATAGTCTAGCTGGAGGTTGTCTGGCAGCTGATTGCACCCAATTTTGTCCAACAACCTAAATTTGAATTTCATCAAGCATCTATTTTCTTTTGTGTTATGTATTATTGACTTAAATAATTTGAATTATATGATTGACTGTGTGATGCACTGCAAAACAAATATAGTTTAATAAATCAATTTGATGATCATCCAATTGCCTGATATGGACAAATTCTTTTCTTTTCTTAGTTAAATTCACAGCTTGATTTCGCAATTTAGAATATGTTGCCAAATGTCATCCTCCCTTTTCAGTCGCCCGCCGGTTTAGCATCACTCCGTTACCTTTTCATGGAATATGTTGCCAAATGTTTTTGCTTCTTCTTGTCTAACACAAAGATACTTCTTGCTTCAATGCCCACTTTTTTTTCTCTTGGATATATAAATCATATAATTTCAGATTTTCCAATCATTCCAAAGTTACTTTGTTTATAGTGCAGTCACTACAAAAAATTGACTGAATTGCGACCAAGACATTTGGTCACAAACAAAGAGCTTTCGTCGCAATAAAGATGTTGCGACCAAAACCGTCGCAAAACTTGGTCGCAAAAAACGTGGATGCAAAACAGCTTTTGCGACCAAATTGCTCTTGTCGCAATAATTAGGACAGAGTCAATGGACCTTTTCCAGGCAAGTCAGTGACCATTTGGTCGCAAAATTTTGAGACAAATTGGTCACAAAGTGGTTTGCGACAAATCAATTGCAATATTTTTATGACAAAACAGTTGCCAATTCTGTGACAAAACGGTCGTAAAAACTGTAACAAATTGTCTCAAATGTCTTTACTGTGTTTATTAATTATTAGTGAATAATTTTAAAATTAAAAAAATATATACAATATTTGGTATTAATTCGAAAATAGATTAAATATTAATAATTTAAATCTCAAATATTCACAAAATATTTAACTATTTACTATTACCAAAATATCCTAATTACATAAACATATCTATTGTGTCTCCTTCTCGTGGTCTGATTCGTCAAGTGTAGGTGACGCCGATGTAGAAGCAAGGCTTGTCGTATTACCCATTTGTTTCATGAAGGCCTCCATTCATCTCTGAAAAGCCATTTGAGCTTTTTGCATTTCCTCGATCTGCTCCTTCTGCGCTTGGATTTGGGCCTGAAGATTGTCTATTCATCGTTGTAGCTCAGTATTCTCGCGGCGGAGTTCGCTATTGTTGACACTGAGGGTGATGCGTGGACGACGAATTTTTGCTGCATAAATGATAGCAGACTCTGATCCCAAGCCGTAAACTCATCCGTCTCGACGAACACCACCAGCAACCTCAAGAACTGCAGCACGCTCATCTTCCGGCGTAGGCTGAGAGTCTGGAGTGGACATGATCTCATTGAGGAGTTGATCGCAATGCTCCTACAGAAGAAAATGCAAGATATTATCTTCATTGTTATAAGCATATATATAATAATTCACTTAAAGGTCCATAATACTCACCGATACCTCTTTCGGTTGTCAATGAATGTCTGTCCGTCATGATTTCTACTATGGAGGTGTCTATGAAGCTCTCGTACACCAATCTCTCGATTATACTTGCGACTCTGCTAAAAAAAATAACATGTTAATATATATACTGTATAAGAATTGAATTTGTAAAATTGAAAGTTAGAACTCATTACCAGTAGCCTTGTGTGTTCCGAATGTGTGATGGATCCACCACTGTGGAGAGCAGGGTTAGCCAATCTATTACACCGATTGATCTCTGATCGGCGTTGAAAATCGTCGGACATCCAAAAGGCAAGATATGTTGTGTAGTACTCATCGGACAACCACTCAGGCTTCGTTTTAGTTGTTCAAATCATGCTAAAGATGTCATTGTACCGCTTTGCAGCTCGCTTCCTCCACAGTGATTTGATTACCTGCTCTTTTTTCCAATCCATCCTAAAATGTGTCTACAAATGCAAGACAACATGTCAATATATTTGATTAAAAAAATTTTAAGTGGTAAAAAATTAATTGTAAGAAAATATGTGACTTGCCTTCCATTTGTTATACCAAGTGTCTTTAGATGACTCCGATGCATGTTTCCAATCAACTCCAATTGCACATAGGCTCTTATGGATGGCCTTAGTAATCCAAAAAGACACCTTATCGCTAGGCTGGAGGCTGCCAAAAAAAATCAATTAAGATGTGTATACATATTAATTTATGTCATACAAATAATTTAGGTAATCAAGGATTAGTGGAGGAAATTACCTCCCACCCTCAATATGAAGATCATGGATCTTGTCAATACTAGATGCTTGTGTACCGTGCATCTCCTGGTGAAGGTCCTCCTCCTAGGGAACATCTGTTGGAACTGAGTCATGTAGATCATCCTCCTGTGGTGTCTCATCTACAGGAGAAGACTAAGATGTTTCCATTGGCAACGGCGTGAGATCGCTATCTATAGCTCTACCTACATCCTGAGAAACCGTCTCAGGCACAATAGTTTCCTGACTTCGACCCACGACATGGCAAAGTAGTTGGACAATGAGGGGACCGTGCTTAGGAGCCATGTAACTTAAAAATAAAAATAACCATCAGCATAAGGCAAATAACCATGTTTTATCATCAACTAAATTATCCCTCAATCATCAACTAACCAAAAAATTCCAACTATTTTATGACAGCTAATGGAAGAACTTAAAGTATGCAGCTTTTATGACAAAAGGTATGCAATTAAACTATCCCTCAACCATTTACTAACCAAAAAAATCCACCAATGTCAACAAATTTTAGATAGATAATTGTTTTCGTTCCAAGAATTGAAACTGCAAGCTATATATATATATATATTAGAAGAAATATATTTCAAGACCAGAATTTTGGACTTTTTCTAGAAAAAGGTCAAATATTCGATAAAAGAACAAGAACACAACTTATGAATAACCACAGAAAAAAGAGAGTAAGCCAAACTCAGAAGTAGACAACAACGGCAATGTTTAAGCTTGAAGCATAAGTCTATAATTAATGGGTTTAAAAAAATATATAAAAAAACCATCATTTACATGCCTTTAAATTGTAACTCAAACTATATATTAATTACCCAACACAGAATACACGGATTGGCACACACTTATATTTCCTTTGATGCAGGAAAATGAAAGGCCAGCAGCATCTTCCCAACCAACATTGTTTAGCCTCTGTTTACAAATGTTAAAGTGTAACCCAATTAAAACCCATCAAAATGCAATTACAAGAAACACGTAGCCACCAACTAATGCAATCATCAAATTTTCAAATAAACAACAAAATCTCATATTTACCTCTTCACAAACACGAAGTGCCTGAAATTGAAACCTAAAAATTAACAACTAAAATAGTCAATCAGAGGGGAAGAGATAACTATAACAATACATGCAAACAAATATGAGAAAAATAAAATGGAATAGCAGCAACATTACCTAAACTTGACGACGTGCCTGGAGAGAGACGTCACGGTGAGAGAGAGAGCAGCGATGGAGATATTGAGAGGGACTGGAGAGAGGCGAGACGCTGAGAGAGAGCAGCGGTTGAAGAGAGGGAGGCGTTGGGTTTGCAAAGAGAGACTGAGGGGTGGCAACCGGCGAGATGGGCAGAGTGGAGAGGGAGGTGCCGGGTTTGCAAGAGGGAAACAGAGAATTGGGGGAGGCGTGAAGGGGAAAAACTGAGTGAAAGTGAGGGCAAGGAAGTGTTGGACGTGTAAAACCCATCAAATTGTGACCAAACGGTTGCAACTTAATTAAGTCCATAATCTTTGTGACCAATTGGTCACAGCTTGAGAAAAGCCCAAAATCCTTGTGACCAATTGGTCACAACGTTTGTGACCAATTAATACTTTACTACCGCAAGAAATTTACTCAAGAATTCAAATTGCCCGCAACTAAAAAATTGTTGCAATCATTTCGTTGCTTAAAAAACATTTAGTGACCAATTGGTTGCAATACTTAGTGACCAATTGGTTGGTCACAAACTGCTATGAAAATTTCACAAAGCACCCCTTAAAATTCACCGAGAATTTTGAATAGAAAAAAAAAGGTTGTTGCGACCAATTTGTCACAAATTTTGCAACCAATTGATCACAAATTTTGCACGATTAATTCACGAATACATTATCAAATTAAAAATAATTGAGAGCTTTTGAAAAATGAGGTGAAATTTTTAGAATTATAACATTACAAAAAAATAATTTGTTATATTTATGAAGGTTAAGAACGTGAAAATTGGGGAGAGAAATTTAAAAACAATTGTGACAAATTTATGTATATATATTACATTGGTTCAATGTATTAACACATTCTAAATGTAAAAAAATCTCAAATTGATGATTAATTTATATTTTATGTTATGGACATAAGTACATGCCAATTTATAATGCATTCCATTAGACAAACAACTTAATTAATGAACGATTACATTGTCGAATTGAAAACAATTGAGAGTTTTTGAAAAATTAGGTGAAATTTTTAGAATTATAACATTATAAAAAATTAATTTGTTATGTTTATGAAAGTTAAGAGTGTGAATATTGGGAAGAGAAAATTAAAAACAATTGTGACCAATTGGTCGCAAAACTCATTTTCA
>CAODLS010271042.1:0-22325 GCA_948243855.1 Flueggea neowawraea | reverse complement strand
GATTTCGAAATGTTTTCGTGGAAACCATACTATGTATATAGTGTATACATATGTATACTTGTCGTATACCGCATGTGTTAGTTTTCAAATGGTTTTCAAACCAGTCTTTGTGAGGCACGTATGAGGTGATCTGGAGTGTTGTTCCTCACTCATAGGGTTTGACCCTTTTTCTTTGTTTGTTTTGTCCCTGTTATTATCATCTTGCAGGTGACGCTTGTGGATTATGTTCATTGGCTTTTGATGCTCAGTGAGGGATTTTGATGTTGCGGTCAGTGCCCTTTTGACCGGGCCCATTTGTATGATTTGTTAGATGCTCCACACCGGGTTCCTGTGGGATGTGTTATGTTTTTGTTATTATTTCTGACATTTTAAATGTTTTAATTTAAAATAATTTTCGCACTTAATATTAGATACGTTTTTTTTTTAATAAACAAATATTATACTTTTATTTGTTTTTCATATTTCTTTAAATATGATGTTTGGGTAGAGTTATGTACTATGGAGGTTTGTGCGGGATGGGCCGAGCTTCTATAGACGGTTCACCTCGTACGCCGGTCACGGTCCCGGGAATGGGTCGTGACAACTGCGAAGACAGCTGGGCGACGAGAAGGCAATGCGAACTAAATCGGCAGAGGGAGGTGGAGAGAGAAGGAAGAGTGTTACAACTCGTTTCCGGACCATGACTAATATACAAGGTGACTCGTTTATGGGACCCAGCACATCCCTTACAAGCCTCAGAGTATAGAACTTATACCCATATTCTTATTATTATCCAGCTTAAAATAATTTAACAAAAATAAAGTTTTCAAAATAATATACCAAATAGATAATTATAAAATAATAGTTATAATATCACATACAAAATAAATAATCAGTTAAAAACAGAATATTAATAGCTACAGAAACAAAGGCATACTATAAAACTATATTATCCACAAGTATCTCGGCATGAAGTAACTAATACAAAAAGGCAAACTGAGTCCCAAACAAATAGGCACTCACTGTTGAACAGAAATCCTCACTGGACGCGGAAGACCAGATAATCACTATCTTCAAAACCTGAAAAATGTTAGGGGAATGGATGAGTAAACTTAATGAGGAAACGACACTTCAGATCGTCTCATACGTGTCTCACAGGGACCGTTTTAAAAACGGTTTCAGAAAATACTACAAGCATATATATAGATGTAGAACCTGATAATATACACTCATATACACACAGATAGTAGTTCAAAAATTCATTTCAAAATCCTTCGCAGACAGAGCAGACAACAAACAGTCAAACAGGTTAAATAAATAAATCAGATAAATATTTTATTAATATCTAAAAGAAATATTTACTAAGAATAAAATATTTAAAAAGAAATAAACTTAATGGAACCAAAAATCAGGCGAAAGGAGTCAAAGTAAATAAAATTTTTAAATATATAATAATTTTATCTTTCAGAATACATTTACCAAAACGTTTACATCCAGAGCAGACAATATACAGCCAAACATATATTTATATCAGAATATATATATATATATATATATATAGTCTAGCAAAATAAGACAATGAGACCAAATGCAAATACATCGTCTGGCAGGAGGAGGTAGACTATTGCCACTTGTAAATAGCTCACGTGTGCTAGTTAGACACACGGGTTATCACCAACCCTGATAACTGGACTTTCACAATGGTATATCAAATGTTACTTTTATCCCAGTAGCGTAGGTATCTCAAGTCAGAATATATACAAAAATATATTTTAACATGCAGACATACAAAACATATAGATGTTTACAGAAACCATATCTATTTTCAGAACATAATACTTAACAGAAAAAATTTCCAAAATATTAAACAGATAATATTTTAGAATACTGAACATAATATTTATATAAAAAATGTACTGATATTCAGATGGAAACTTATTGTGGAAAATATAGTAAATGTCAAAAACTAAATACTTAATACGAATATATATATTCTATATATATATATATATATCAAAACATAATATTTATTTAAAACCTCAAAGTATTATTCAAAACAGATAAAATACTTATTTCGGTAATATAAATAATAATAGCAAACGAGCATACAAAACATAAATTATTTTACAGAAAATATATATATTTAATATTTGATTAAATATATGTATCAGAATAATAAATATTAATTCAGAAAATACATATACTTACAGTTGCAAAATACTTATTTCAAAGCAAAATATTTATATTAGAAAATACATTTAAACTCAGAAGCAGAATACAGATTTCAAAAAAATATTCTTAAATTCAGACACATAAAAAAATATATAAGGTTTAAAAAATACAGCCTATGTGTTTGAAATTGTCATCGCACTCACCTGGACGTTGTGCCAAATAATCTAAAATTCACGGACCACCAGTGGATGGTTGAGTACCTTAGAAATCAGACAAAACAAAAAGCAAATAACAGAACTGAAAACAGATAGACAAATTATAACAAATTCAGACACAAAACAAAACACGGTACTGTGGTTTTATAGAATATGTATGAAATGCAAATGCAAAACCTGAATTTCTAAAAATGTTAGAAATCCTATTTCCATTGAATATATAATCTTTTCTCTAAAAATCCAACATCTCATAAATTACGATTTAGTCTTAAGATCTCGGGAATTACACATTATTCACCTGACTTTTAGAATTATTAATTCTCCAAATATTTCAAAATTACGAATCAAGTCTAAACTTTTAGAATTTATAAATTGGTTCTCAAAGTATTTCAAATTATAAATCAAGTCTTCACTTTTCTGAAATAAGAAATTATTTCTCCACTTTTTAGAATATTACAAATTTGTTTCCCCATATATTAAAATTACAATTACATGCGACAACTAATATTCTGGGAAGATCTCCAAAACTGTCCCGGTACGCAAAATATCAGGTCTACTCCTCAATTTATTCATAGTCAGGGAAAATTACATTTTCAGTCCTTTTGACAAGGAATCACACCAAAATGTCCCAAAACCCGAACCGATCGAGACCCAATGTTTTCGACCATTCTGACTCACTCAAACGAAATTCAAACTCATCATTGGTTTCATCCAAGACAATGTCAAACCGTCTAAATCGTCCTTACAAAATTTGAACTATAAAACCTGTTAAAGAAAAATCATCCAACCATCATATACAACTTAATTTCATGTTTTTCCAACTCAAATCCGTTGAAATCCAACAAAATACAAACTCAAATATGGTCGGAATGCTTTAAATTCGCAGTTCTAGCTTCCTTCAAACCCATTTAATTTCAACAAACCCAAATGGTAATATATGAGAAATAGAGGAGTATAATCAACTTGAATCGAAATCTTTATCTTGATTGATGAAAAGAATGACAGAGAGGCAAAGAAAGGTGAAGAAAATCGGATATGGAGTGAAGAAGATGAGAAGAAACGAAGTGAAGAAGTGAAGACGATGATGTGGATGGCTTTAAAACAAAACCAAAACGACATGTACTTGGGCTTAAAAAAACTTAAACGACCTGTAGTACATTCATACCTCCTTTTCTTCCAATTTTTCTTCTTCCAATTTTAATCAATTCCCACTTAATATAACAACTCCAAATCACTTCCAAACTTCATTAATCATCCAAACAACATTTTTTAAAAAAAATTAACCCCTCGAACATCAAAATTAATTTCAAATTTAACAGAAAATTTTAGAATTATTAGTCGGAAAAGCAAGGTGTTATAAAGAGATGGAGTCGGAGAACAATGGGGGTGGAGAAAGAGAGGGAGATAGGGAGCCGGAGAAGGAGACCAGGTGAGAAGAGGAGAGAGAGGCAGATAGGGAGGCGGAGAGAGAAAGGAAAGTGGGAGAAGGTGAAGGTGAGGATCTAAGAAAGACGAGAGAAGGGGGAGAGGAGAGAGAAAATGACAAAAAAGAGGTATAAGTAGTTGGCATAATTGAAACTATAATTTGAAATGTTTTATTTTTTAAATTATAACCACCTCTTTGATAATATTGAAATCATAATATAAAAAGTAGACAGGGAGGCTAATTTAATTTCCCATGATTGTATGTTCACACAATAGTTTTTGTAACTTTCATTGTCACGACCCTTTTTCGGACCATGACCGGCGTATGAGACGAACCGTCTACGGGAGTCTGGCCCATCTCATACAAGCCTCAAAGATTCAGAGATACTACTCGTTTAAACATTTTAAAACATATAAATAAATGGGTTTTATCATATATCAAAATATATGTATATAAAAAACATATGTAAATATAAGTATACAAAATAAATGTATAAATACTGAAAACAAAATCAAGGCAACCCAATAACCTGACAGCATCTCTGGGCAGAGCTCTATAAAAAACAAACGAAGCCCAAGCAAAAGGGCGTTACTAACCAAAAGACGCCTCAATAGTACCCCAGATGAGGTGTAGTTGCTAAAACCAAAAATCTGTCAACCTGGAGAACAAGGATCAAAAGTAGACAGAAAGTAAAAATGGGGTCAGAACCCAGTAATGAATAGTACTCCAGATTACCTCATACATGCATCACAAAGATTGGTCTGAAAACGGTTCAAAAATACCACATGCAAGTATAACAAAATATGCATACATATACACGCTGCATAAGTAATAGTGTCTCAAAATCCTTTCAAAAATGATTTCATACAAAGCATACAGCACGCAGGAGAAATGTCATGGTTAAATTTTAATTTCAAAACCAAAGTCCTAATATCAAATATATAGGACCAAAGCAAACAGGCTGTAGACTGCGCCAACAACCAGAACAAAAATGATCATGGACTCTACCACTGATCAATAACACATCATGCGTTTGGCATCCCAAACACATGGCTATCATCATCCCTGGTAGCTGGAATCTATCAAAGTATTGATATACCAAAGACTATGTACCCTGTAGTGTAGGTGTCCCGTATCAAAACAAAACCATACTACATAAGTATCAAATCATAGGCATGCAATTCAGAATTCAAAACAGAGGGAATATATATATGTTACATATATATATATATATATAATACATTACATATACATATGTATGAATATAAATATAAATATATATATATATATATAAAAAAAAACATATACATATGTATGTATATATATATTTGTTTTTACACTTCCAGTGGCACGATCTAACATCCTCAAACACTTATCCCAACAGAAACAACATGGATCTAACTCTATGGGCATTCATTCAAAACCCTAGAATGATAAATCCTGCACAAATGAAGAAATCTTGCACAATTGAAGGAATGCAAGGGTGTAGAAGCTTAATCTTACCTCAAAGATGATGTAGAATCAAGGAGAAGCTCTGAAGACAAGGTCTGGATGGATTTGAAGTGTTTGAGAGTAAGAAAGTAAAGTGAAAGATGTAAGAGTCAGGTAAGGGGTATTTTTAGACTTTAGGCCCGAACAAGCACTTACTCGAGTAACACATGATGTTCACTCTAGTAAGTCTTTCCCCAGAATCATTCTGGGTTCCTTGCTTACTCAAGTAACTCACAAGCTCACTCGAGTAAGTCCATGAAATATCACTCAACTAACATACTTTGTTACTCGAATAATTGACCTCAGTTACTCGAGTAGCACACTTCTTACTCGAGTAACTCCCTTAAAATGTCAAAAACAACAACTTTAACACCTCAAAGCTCATGATCAAATTGGAGATTCGTCAAAACCTTATTGGAAAGAGCGAGATATTACCTTCATAATTCAGAATATGCATTGCGTATTTGAGATAGCTAATTTACTGTAATTGTAGGTTTGAAAATTTCAGAACTTATTATTGAGAACTCACAAATTAAGCATATTAAAGAACTTAAAATATCAAAAAAAGATTGATGTATTGAAGCTATAGTTTCCGTGTTGGCATGGTAAAACATTATTCCACTAACAATTGAAGTGGGAAAACGGCTAAAACTTATCTTGGTGGATAATGAGATTAGTATATATTGATTAATTTTGAATGTTGAAGACTAATTTAATCTCCTAATTTCATGTTTACTGGTTAGTATATATTGAGGTTAGTATACATTGATTATTTTGAATGTTGAAGATTAATTTAATCTCTTAACTTCATGTCTATTGATTAGCTTGATGCACATCAAAATTTTTATTTATGTATTTTGTAATTGTATGAAATTTTTATATGAATTATATGTGTTTATCAAAATTAAAAGAAAATAATATTTTAAACATAATTATTTAACAATTTAATAAAAACCTGCAATGCTTGTGTGTAAAAAACTAGTCTCATAATATATATAAATGTACGGATGTGGAGAAAACTTTTTTAGACTATTATACCCTTATTTATTTTTTATAGTTACAAATATATCCTTATTTCTTTTTACAAAATTAATTCTTTTTGCTAACTATACGATAATGTGATAAACACAAATGACAGTTGATAGATTTTCTGATAAGAGTCCTATTGTGATGTAACCAAAGTTACATGCTATATCCACACTCCAGAGTAGATGTGTTTCATCCAAATTCAGGCAAACTTTATTATATCCAACCAACGACTAATATATATATATAAATTCAGCTGAAATTTAATTATGACTCAAATCTATTCTTTATAATTTAATTATGTTATTATTTATCAGTTATCAACAAAAAAAAATTAATCCGAAAGTAACATATCATTCTATCAAAATAGGAGTCTTATAATACATGAAGTCATTAAGCAAAAATCATTTTTTCATTGAAGATGCTTTGGCAAATCTTGAGACGGAGCAAGGGCATGTACAGGAAAGAGGAGGGGAATCAAAACTTTCATGTTTGCCTAAGGATAATTATCTAGAGGTTGGTAGGATGTTACCATTTGAAAGTGTTTGGGCTACTATTGATGTACTCTTTTTTGCATGGAAGTTCTAATTCAGTAGTTGCAATGTAAGCGATTGTATTCCTTCTCTGTTAGCTTTCTGGAATTTATGTGCAATGGATTTCACTTTTCCAAGTTATTTCTTTTGATTCCTTGACATCGACATAATTTCTCTGTTACCTTTTTGATCGGCATTGGAAAATGTCAGAAGAACTTTCAATATTATGATTTTTTTGCAAATCAATATGTTTGATGCATTACCTGTGTGGGGATAGTTATATAAAGTGGAAGTCACTTGTCCATGGTTTCATGGTTAGTTGTGGTTGAATTTTACGTCATTTGAGCTCCTTCCACTAAGGGATGCGGGGAATGGAGATGTGCCTAGCAAAGCCGCAAGATGTGGCTTAGTTGAAGGGAACTGCAATTGACAATTATTTTATTTCTTGCTTGGATAAATCTTTTGCATTTAGAATTATGCCTTGAGTGTATTTTTATATAATTAATTTAATAGTTAGTCAGATCCATTTGTCAACGGTAAATGAAAGTGAAACAAAAATCACAAGAAACGTTTTGCGTTATGACTTTATTTCGTTGAGTGGTCTTAAAAAAATAAGGAGAAACATTTATATTTTGTTGGTAAGAAAATTTATACTTGTGTGTTTTTTTTTTAAGAAATAAAACTTCCATCAATAGACTCAAGGACCTGCAAAATAAAGAATTTCCACAACATTTGAAATTAATTTTTAAGATTTTAAGAACTTGATTGCATAATTTTCATTGCATTATTTATGGAAACAATCTCATGAACATAAACATAAAGCGATCTTCTAAAATGAAAGATCCCTAAAATTAAATAGACTAAACAATAGATAATTAAAATGAAAACTGAAATCTTTAAAATCAAAATTGAAGGCAAACCAAGATGACCCCTGTATCTAAGAACAATAAAATTCAGTAAAAATCATCTGTAAGAACATAATCAAACCAAAACAATTTTTTTTCAGAACAAACAAAAAAAAAGAGAATAGCCGCACCGAAAATGATAAATTTAAGAACATATGAGCGAAAAGATGGAGAAACAAAGCAGCACCAACTGGAGGAAAACCGCAGAGGAAGAAAGAGGAAACTTTTCAGAAATGAGGGCTCCAAATTAATTCCATATTCACTTTTAAAGGATTTTTTTTAGACTGTTATCAAATTAATCGATGATTTAAACAAAAGTTTTTTAATTGATGTGTTTTTAATTTAAATTTATTGAAAGCTTAAAATTTGGGAATTTATTGTTTTGCTAATTTCGTATTTTTATTATGTAGTACTTGGAAAATGGCACAACATAATGAAATCACGAGACCCTATTTGCTCTAGATCTTCTTCTCCTCTACCTAAACAGTAATTGGTCTTTGAAAAAAGATAAAGACAAAAAAAATGTAAATCTATTGTAAACTAAGCTAAAGATGCTTAAAAGAACAAGTTTGATGGCCACGTCATACATTTTTTCCATCTTTTGATTAGTCACGATCCTAGCTTTAGTGGCCATGACCGTGGTGCAAAGCAGAAGCTCGCCATGGCCATGGTAGCAGTGGCCACAATCATGGTTGTCAACAGAATTGTGGCGCTGGGAAGTGGTTCTTGCCATGGCTATGACGAAGGGTGTGGCGACTACCATGGCGACTTTTGAGCCGGTCTTTCTTCCGCTTCTTTCTATAGTTTAAACTCTTTTTCTAACTCATTTTCATGTCTTGTTCATCACTTTTTTTTTTTACATGTAATGCATTCTCATCCACCCTATGTAACACACGAAAAGCATATAAATTTACCAACAATTAAGCACAAAAAAGATAAAAATGCTAGAAATAATTGTGTGATTCAATATGTGGATTTAGCATACGTCAATTTCTTTTTCTCCTTTTTTTGTTCATATTTGTAGATATCTAAACAAGAAGTTGAATTCTATTTTTTTTCCTTTCCTTTCTCACATTTTTTTTTGTCTATGTTGGAAATCACTTATTTTCACAATTAATTGTAGGCTGTAATCGAGCCAACATGTATCTTACAATAGAGCCATTTATTTCAACTTGACTTGTTTATTAAATAACTCTATCGGAATTTTAAGATAATAAATTAAGATCAAGAGCCTAAATGAGCTTTTTTCAAACTTCTTTGGGTGGTGTTTATTTATCGGTAAATTTCAGAAACATATTATAAAAGTAGATTATAAAAGGCGAATTACATAATAAAAAAATAGAGAGATTGATACCTCCTCTTAGATTCAAATGTGCATAAATAGTAAATATATTTAGCATATTTAAAAAATACTTTGTCTAAATTAGCTTTTTCCAACTTCTGAAAAGTATAGTACTTTTTCACATAAACTATTTTAATAAATAGTAACATAAATATCAAAACACATATTTTGAGTACAACTAAAAATCATTTTTTTTTGTAAAATTATTATTAAACTTTGTATTCAAATTCCTTTTTTTATCATCCTAATGGCCGAGAATTATAAAATTCCAATCACTTTAATTCATATTTTACTGTCTATTCATGTCAACACAGTTAAAACCCCAATCGGCTAATTCTGCATTCTGTCCACTTTCTTCGCTATCACCTCCTCCATCGCTACAATTGCGTAGAGAAAAAATGGCTGAGGCTTTTCGTCTGTTCGTTGTTGTTGGGGTTGTTAAGGGAATTTGAATGCTAAAGCTAATCCACACATCTGCATCAATCCTCAAGTAAGGCCAGGGGGAGCAACTAGAACACAAGTGCTGAAGTTTTGGAGCACATTGCGGAGGGAGAGAAGAAGTACGTGTTGAGGAAAATATGTGCGAAACAGAGCTCCTGAAAATCATGTCATCTCGTCAACAACTTCTTCACCGATTGAAACGATTTCAGCTAGCCACAACATGTTAATGAATTCTGACTGAAATATTGGATACTGAAAGTGCCTCTGTTTTTTTTTGTTTACTAGATTCTGATGTGATCATTTGAAGTTGGAAGCTTTGTGTTGTTTTTGACCTATAAAGAAAAATAATTAGATTCATTAATATGTACACAAACTTGCGATTTTGATTCAGAAAAATGAAAAATATCAGCTAAAGTTTCGTCATTGATCTGTAAATAACATCAACATATGTAAAAAAACATTTTTAATACAAGAGCTAGCATGTCTGCACATGGTGGAATCCATTTGATTTTTTTTGTTTGAAATTTTCAAATGGTGGAATCCTATACATGACAGGAATATAATGAAAAAGTTCAATGAAGCTGTGGTAATGCGATTAACCTGATGAAAACAGAGGATTGCCAGTTTGATAGCAAAACAAAGAAAGGCTATCTCGTTCTGTGACAACTCTCATGCATTTTCCAAATGTTTGTTCTCTTGATCTCCAATGGAAGTCAGAATTATGGTTGGAGGGGTTGTTCTTGTCCCTTTGGTTCAGTCGTTATTTCATGGCTTCAAATCCACTGATCTGCTAACCTATGCTCATGAAAGCGAATTGTTAGATGAACTCGACAGGTGGGAACCTATGTTGAGGACAATCTATGAAGTGCTTGCCAATACACAGGAGCAACAGATGACAAATGAGTCGGTGAAGAGCTTGTTGAACGACCTCAGAGACTTGGCTTATGATGTGGATGATATTCTTGATGAGATTAACACTCAGGCTAAGCATCGCAGGTTCCATAAGGAATTTAAAGCTGGCATGAACAAGGTACGGAAACTCATTCCTTATTCTGTTGTTGGTTTGAGTTTTAGTACAATCAAGTCCAATGTCGGCGTCGTCTCCCTGATAAGAAAGATCTCTCAGAGGTTAGAAGAGATAATAATGTGAAAAAATCTTTTGAATCTGAGTGAAGGCCAAGCGAAGCAGGAAAGACCAACTTTTCCCACAACCTCATCGGTCAATGAAGCACAAATTTATGGCAGAGAGAAGGATCACAGTGCGATATTTGATTTGATGAAAATTGAATTTGGTGAGGGAGGAATATTTGTGATTCCTATAGTGGAGATGGGTGGCGTTGGCAAGGCCACGCTTACTCTGCTAGTCAGCAACAATGCCTCTTTTACGCTGTTGCAGCAGAGGCTTCAAGAAGCAGAATCATCATCACAACTTGCAACAAACGCGTTTCATCAGTGATAGGTACTATTGATGGTTATCTTCTGCAAGAATTGTCATATGATGTTTGCGTTTCTATATTTGCTCTCATGCTTTAGGAAGAAAAGATTTCAACGAGCAATTGCATCTCAAAGTACTAGGTGAAGAAATGGTAAAAAGGTCTGATGCATTGTCTTTAGCTGCTAAAGCTTTTGGAGGCCTTAAAGTACAAGGTGCACCAGATCGTTATGCATGAGAACCAAGTCATGAAAACAAATTATGGGAGGAGAAAAGTGATATATTTCCTGCCCTAAGATTAGGCTATTGTCATCTTCCATCTCATTTGAAGCGATGCTTTGAATATTGTGCAATTTTCCTAAAGGATTTTGAATTTTGCAGAGATGATTAGGTTTCGCTGCGGCTAGCTGAGGGTTTTCTCCAACAACTGAGTCAGGGCTATGAATATTTTGACGAATTATTTGCTAGATCATTATTCCAACGGTCTATCAATGATTTGTCAGTCTTTGCAATGCATGTTCTTATAAATGATCTTGTAGCATACAATTTGTATTAGGAAATGAACTATATGAAGTCTTATGCAGAGGTGATCATTTAGCTTTCAAAGATTTGAAAACTTAAAAGAAATAAAGTGTTTAGATAAGGAACCTTTTTGCCACTATCAATTTCTAAAATCGAGATATGACAACTAAGTAGTAAATACTACTTAAGTAGTATTAAAATGCCTTAGTGCCTTACAGCATTTATGACAACTCAATAATTAATTTTAGAGAAAAACAATTTTATTTTTTCTAGACACAGTCTGAATATATGTTCTCATGTGACGGATAATTTTTTTTAGAACTGATGGTTGTAAGAGTTCCTGTAACTTTATTTATTAAAGTGTAGTATTTTTTTATTAATGTGTAATTTTTCTGTTAAAGTTGTAAAAATTTCTAATATGAAAATAAAAATTATTATTAATCATAAAATTATAAATTTTAATAAACAAACATTGCACTTTGACAAAAAAAGTTGTAAAAACTCCTGCAACTATCTGGTTATAAGAAAAAATTATTCCGTTAAAATAACCAAATAATTAGTTGTAGAAATTCTTATAACCTTTCCTTATAAAAATGCAATGTTTCCTTCTTAACATTACGAGAATTCATGATTTCTATTTAATTAATCAACTAAAATTATTAAGGGCTCAATTGGTTCAACTTTTGGAGAAGTTATTTCTCAAGGTCAAAGGAAAGTCAAGCGTTTGACTTTCTGAAAAGTTTAACTTCCTTTGTTCAACCAAGCAAAAGAAGTTTACTTATTTCCCGGGAAGTATCACATTTTCCCATTTCTGACACTTAACCAAGCAAACCTTAAGTAATTTTAAATCAAAAATTACACACCTTAATAAGAAAATATAACACTTTAATAGGACATGTTACATGAGCTCCTGTAATATTAGAGTGTAGAAAAAAAATTATCCATCTTAGCACTACCAAATTACATGTTTAAATCTAATATATTATTTATCAATTAACAAAAGGATTTTTATATCTAGAGTTTACGTTTTGATTTTAGAAAAAAGTTCAAATATCAAGCATCAGCTAATAATAATGATGGGAGACAGCAAAAAAAGTGAAGTTTTAAGAGAAGAAAAGAATAGAATCACGAAGAAAGAAGAGGAGAGGAAGATGTAACCAAAAAGAAAGAAGAAAGAAAAGAACTAAAATTGTGCTATAAGTGATGGAATGGTATCAGATTGATATAAACGGCAAGAAAGAATAAAGTTAGGAAAAAAGAAAAAGAAAGATGCAACACAATCTATGCGGTGCTTCACAAAGCAGAGGAGCAGCAGATGACAGATCAGGAACTTGGCCTATGATGTGGATGATATTATTGATGAGTTGAACACCGAGGCTATACGATGCAAATTCTCCACAGAATCTAAGGCTAGCTTAAGAAAGGTACAGAAACTGCTATGCTCTTCTGTTGCTGGATTGAGTTTATGCTCTAGTGTCAAGTTCAGTGTTGGCATGGTCGTCAAGATGAAAAATATTTCTGAGAGGTTAAGAGATATGATAACGCGAAAAGATATGCTGAAGCTGAGTGGGAGTGCAGATGGACAGAACAGCCTCGTGAAGAAGGAAAGACTGACCTTTCCCGTAACCTCTTTGATCGATGAAGCACAAGTTCATGGAAGAGAGAAGGATCACAGGGCGATACTTGAATTGATGAAGCATGAAGCTGGAGATGGCGGTATATCTGTGATTCCTATAGTGGGGATGGGTGGCATTGGCAAGACCACGCTTGCTCAGCTGGTATACAATGATGCCTCTTTACAGTTTGATTTCAAAGCCTGGGTTTGTGTTGGTGAGGTTTTTGATGTTCTCACTGTAACTAAGACAGTACTACAGTCGCAGGCAGGTGATGAAGCGAAAGACTTAAATTCTATTCAGTTGAAGTTGAAGGAGAAGATCTCTAGAAACAATTTTCTAGTTGTCCTAGATGATCTATGGAGTGAAGATTACAACAAGTGGACTATGTTTTACAACCCTTTTGTTGCAGGAGCGCCAAGAAGCAGGATCATCATCACAACTCGCAACCAAAAGGTTTCATCAATGACAAGTGGTTGTGATGTTATCATTTGCATGTGTTGTTAGATGATATTTTCCTTTCAATATTCACTCACCATGCTTTTGGAAGAAAAGACTTCAGCAAGCACTTGCATCTTAAGGATGTAGGTGAAGAAATTGTAAAGAAGTGTGACAGACTGCCTTTAGCTGCTAGAGCTCTTGGTGGCCTCTTGCGAGGTGTAGCAAGTCGTAATGCATGGGAACAAGTGCTGAAAAACAATTTATGGAGGGAGAAGAGCGATATACTTTCAGCCTTGAGGGTAAGTTACTATTATCTTCCATCTCATTTGAAGCGCTGCTTTGGTTACTGTGCAATTTTTCCAAAGGAGTACGAATTTTGCAAAGATGATTTGGTTCCATTGTGGCTAGCTGCGGGTTTTCTCGAACAAATAAGCGAAGATTATGAATATTTTGATGAATTATATGCAAGATCATTATTCCAACATTATGTTAATGATGTGCCAATCTTTGTGATTCATGATCTTGTAAATGATCTTGCACGATCCGTGAGTGAAGGAGTATGCTTCAATTTGGATGAGGAAATTGACTCTGGAAAGTCTTATCTAGAGGTGTGTCATTCAGCTTTTAACATTCAGGAATATGTTGTTGCCAGAAGATTTGAGAACTTCAAAGAAATGGAGTGTTTGAGGACCTTTTTGGCACTACCAATTCTTAAGGAATGGGACTTTTAGATTCCAAGATTAAGATGCCTAAAGGTGCTTTCGTTGTCTGGTTACAGAAATGTTGAATTGCCAAAATCTATCAGTGTCCTACAGCATTTACGTTATCTTAACTTGTCTAATGCTGAAATTAAGATATTGCCTGAATGTCTGAGCAAACTATTTAACTTAGAGATTTTGATATTCTGCAACTGCCACGACCTTCGAAAGCTGCCTGAAGACTTATGTAATCTAATCAACTTGCAATGCCTTGACATAAGAGGCACAGATAGTTTGGAAGAGATGCCACTGCACTTTGGTAACTTGACAAATTTGCACATACTTTCTAAGTTCATCGTCAGAAATACTGATGGACGTAGGATAATAAAGCTTCTCAAGATTCATAATCTACGAGGACAACTCCACATCGGAGAGCTGTAAAATGTGATCAACATAGAGGTCGTAAATTGTTTGACATTTAGAAAGAATGAGAGAATTGATGGATTAGTATTAGAGTGGACTAACAATTTGGATGATTTTCGAGATGAGGAGAATGAAAAGCAAGTCCTTGATGCCTTACAGCCTCAAAAGAACATAGCAAGTATGAAGGTACAAAGTTCCCATCATGGCTTGGTAATGACTCATTCAATAATATGACATTTCTAGAGATCAGTTACTGCCACAAAGTCTCATCACTTTCGCTATTGGGACGACTGCCTTCACTTAAAGAATTGGGCATAAAAAGCATGTCTGGGATAAAAGAAGTGGGAGTGGATTTTTTTTGGGACATTTTATCATCTTGTGTTGATGTGTTTCCATCTTTGGAGACCTTTAAATTTAATAATATGGTAAATTTGAGACAATGGTCTTGCTTTAACAATGTTGAATACGAAGGACATGCTTTCCCTAAGTTGAAGAAACTTATAATTACAAGTTGTCCAGAATTGATTGGAGATTTGCTAGAGCGACTTCCTACACACCAACAACTATATATAGACAGTTATCCAATGCTAGAAGTTGTACCAAAACACTTCCTTCACTTAGAGAATTAGAAATTAGAGATTGTAAAGAAATGGTTTTGAAGAGTTTGCCCAATCTCGAATCCCTCACTACGTTGAAAATAGATAATATTTCAGGTCTTGTGAGCTTTGATGGAGTATTTTTAGAAGCCTTAATTTCACTCCAAGAAATGGAAGTCATGCAGTGTGGTGAACTGAAGCATTTATGGAAGGATGGAATTAATGTAAATAGGCTTTGTTGTCTAAAGCAAATAAAATTTTTGTCTTGTGAGGAACTGGTGTCGTTGGTGGAGGGAGAAGAAGGGATTTTGCCACCCAATCTTCAAGTCTTGGATATACGGGATTGTAGAAAGTTGGAGAAGCTACCAAAATATTTATTTAAAATATTTATAAAAATATTTATAAATGAAGTAAATCATATATATAAATATAAATATCAATAAATATATATATATATATATACATATACCGTATATCAAATATCAGTGAAAATATAAAATCATCAGAGTAAACCCCAAAATACAAAATGAAACTCAGTATCCCAATAGTAACCCGATGTGGAGCTCTATGACATAGCAAAGTCTAGTCCTGAATGAGGGCACTCACAATAGCCAAAAGCGTCTCACTATGTCGAGGTACGGGTCAGATACTGTATGTCTAAAAAATGTCACCTGCGAACAAAAGTATAACATGGACAACAGAAGAAAAAGGGGTAAGATTCCCTAGTGAAGAAACAACAAATCAGACTGTCTCGTACGTGCATCACAAAGACTGATTTAAAATCCTTTTTCAAACTACCGCACACATATATAGATACCATATAGTATACACACTATATTCATAATACTTTTGTTGAAATCGTTTTACCAAAACATTCACATTCATATCAAACAACATGCATTCAGACAATATATACATATATTTAAGGATTCATAGTACGAGACCAGTATCAATATCAATATAGCAGTGTGGACTTCACCACCTGACTACTCAATAAACGCGTGTATCTGGCCGTATACACGGTTATCCCATTACCCCGATAACTAGGGCATTGACAAAGCATTGGTATACCAAAGGCTACAAACCCTGTAACCGGGTGTCCCCATAGTCTGTGTGATACATACATAGTATTTCACATACAATCATGCAATATCTTTTCTTTTATTCCATTATTTACAAAATGCTTTTGTATATATATACCCGTATATACTTTATTTTCATATCAAAACGTTGGTTAATAATAATCATATACCTAGATTATTAATTAACCCAATAATTATTAGTCAATTTATGTCATAGCCAGACATATCAAAAATAGCGTACTTAATTTTGAAGACACAACCTATGTGTCTGGAGCTGCTATTTCACTTACCTGGTATCCAAAGTCGTGGATCCAGTCAAATATTGCTCGCGGGTGGCTGCTCCTGCTGGCAGACACACTGAGCTGTACATATACAAACATAGCAAATATCAATATGTGGTATTGTGGTGGTACCGATGCATGTATGTGAATGCAAATGCTGACTAACCCTCGATGGTATCGAGAACTTATGCCAAAATATCCAAACTCTCATTTTGATCTATACCCGATCGATCAAACACTCATATTGGCTGCAATCAGCATCTCAAGCAAGTATCTAGCCTCAGATCCTACAAACAACTTCAAAATCATCAAGAATCCAAATCCCCAAATTCAGACTTATTGACCCACTCGACACAAATCGTCAAATCTTGACACCCAATGTTAGATCTATGTATTTCTAACACCTATCTATCATAGTACATCAGATACAACTCCGAATCTGATGAGAAATCTACCAAAATTCGGAACCTTAGCTCGGATTAAACCCATTTCGTTCAAACACGAAATCCTTGGAAACCGAAGCTAGAATTATGTGGTTACAACCTTAACCAAGCTTAATCTATCCACATTAACTTCCTTTACAACAGAAAAGGAAGATCTGAACAAAACCCCAAAATCCGTTCAAAACTCTAGATAAACAAATATGAGGTGAGATGACGGAAATAAGAGATCAAAGAACGATTCTTATCTTCAAAATCGCAATGGAAGTGCTGAGGAGTGATTGCAAGTGCAGGGGAGTAGTTGAGAGAGTGATTTCGGTGGTTGAGATGAGTTATGACAGAAGAGTCGTAGGTGAGTGTATTTATAGAACCTCAGAACTGAAACGTGGCATTTCATTTAATGCATTCAGAAAAGGCCCATCTACGTGCATTGAACCTTCTTCTACGCACGTTGATCGAGTACTACGTGCATAGATGAAGCTCCTGTGTGCATAGACGGCAGATCTGACGATCTTCCCCTCACGGATCAACGATCAACGTGCACACCTCTTAGTGCTATGCACGTAGATCACCATGCTCACCAAGGTTTCAAGTCCAAATCACGTCCAACGCGCGTGGATGTCTCCAACTCACACAGACGTGCCCAGGCACATTCACGGTCTGGATCAGACATCCATCTACGCACGTAGTACAATCACCTACGCACATAGACGACCCCCTGACCTCAATCTATGTGCGTAGAACTCTCCTCAACACACACAAATGACCTGTTATGTGCTTTGCACACACAAACCACCTCCAAACATTCTCGATCGAAGTTTAACACCTTGAAACCTTGAATTTCCCTGAAGTCTTGACGGAATACCATCAAATTTCGGTCAAAACAAACGGGATATTACAATAAGGTTACCAGAGGGAATTACAGTTGATGACAATGATGATTCAAATACTCGAGAGACCTCCCAAATTGAGGATCTGAGAATCGATAAAGGTGAAGCTCTAGTTATTTCATCAAATGGAGTTTTTCCTACATCACTAAGGTCTCTTGGTATTTGCAATGGTATGGAAGCACAATTATTGGTGTCATTGCGAATCCAAAATCACCTCTCACACCTCAATACTTTGTTTATATGGCATTGTCAAAAGTTGGAGTCATTCCCAGATATTGGACTGCCCATTCCTACCCTTTTGTCTTTTATATTGTGGAGTTGTGGGAATTTGAGGTGTCTGCCCAATAACATCCACGATCTAACCTCTCTTCAACTTGTAGAATTACGTTGTTGCAGGGAGATAGAGTCCTTTCCAGAAAGAGGCTTGCCCCCAAATCTAACTAAACTTGAGATAATGTGTTGCGACAAACTGGAGAGACAACCATTGTCACAGTGGAGGCTCAACGCACTCACCTACTTCAATAACTCATAATTGACGGAGATATGGAAATGTTATCCACATTTCCAGATGATTCACTGCCACTTCCAACTTCTTTGCCCGCTCTCAACATAGGTCGTTTCCGCAATCTGAAATCAATATCCAGCGGACTCCAAAGACTCACATCTCTTCAAGTGCTACAAATTAAGGATTGCGTTAAATTCCGATCCCTGTCAAAGGAAGGCCTCTCACCCTCACTTGAATGCCTATACATGATTGGTTGTCCACTTCTGAGAGAACGGTGCAAAAAAGGGAAAAGCGAGTATTATGAATGTGATCCAGAAAATGAAAGGAAAAGGAAAATATTGGTCCCACGTTGCTCATATCCCCGGCTTATAAGTGGATTAGATCGAAGAGGTTGTGTGAGAATTTATTTTTGCAATATAGCAATGAAATTGTAGTAGTGCATATTGGAGTAATGAAATTGTAGTAGTTATGTACCGATAAATTGGCCCCGCAAGTGCTTTGTTCTTTTTTTTTGTCAATTTCTCGGCAATCGGTTCTCTCTGATTGATCTGATAAATTGTAGTAGCTCTTTCAAACTGTAAGTGCTTTGTGATTGATCTGATTGTTTCTTATTTCAGTCAGCTTTTAGTTTTGGGTTTTTGAACAAAAAAAAGCTTCAATTTCAGTTTTGTGGTCGAAATTCAAATATTTAATTTGATTAAAGCTTGATTGACTCAATTTAGTGAATTTATTCGAACAGAGAAGATAAAGTTTAGATTACCTTACCAAGTTAAACATTTAGTTCACTTAATGTTTAATTTACTAACTAAATGATTTATTTATCAACATAAAAAAGAAAACCATTTAGATTTTGAGGCTCGCAACTACAGTACATCCTTTGTTTGTTTCTGTTGTGAGCTGCATCAGCTGCGACAGAATAGGAAGGCGAAACAGGGGTATTTTCTATGGATATATTTGGTGTAAGGGTGGCAATTCAGGCCGGGTCTAAATGGGTTGACTCATTTATGATTCAAATTTTAAACGGATCAACCCGTTTACGACCTGAACCTGTTTAACTCTAATCCGGATATGATCCATTTATTAAACGGGTTATACGACATAACCCGTTTATCGTTAACAGATTACGTGTAGCAGGTTAACCCGTTTAACATGATAAAACTCATTTAACACGTTTAATCTATTTAACCTATTTATAGTATACAATTAATACTAAAATAACTTCAACAAAAATAATAAATATAGGTTTATAATATCTACCAACACAATAGTATTCTAAATAAAGGTAAATCAAATACAAAACAACTAAAATTGCAAAATTCATTAAAAAGTTATAATTCTTAACATAAAATATTAAACAGTCTTTTTTAATAAATTTCATTCTCCATAAATATAACTATCATTTTTAATAATTTTCATATATATATATATAAGAATAATAAATTAAATATCTTATAAAAGATATTTTATAGTTAGGATTTGTAAGTTGGTCATGTTGTAAGCGGGTTAACTTATTTAACTCAGTTATGTTAAACGGGTTAAACCCGTTTAAACTCATTTTTTTGTGTCCCGTTTATGACCCGAACTCGTTAATGTCAAACCTAAACCCCTTTAACTTCGTATCGAATTGTGTCGTTTAAATGGGTCGTGTCGAAAATTGTCAGGCCCTAATTTGGTATGAGCTGTGTATTTGTTTTCTTTCCTCGTTAGGAAAAATCTCACCATGGGCAAAAAAAATTGTTTAAATAATTCGGTTGAGTAAAAAACAATTTTTTTTTGCAAATACAATCCAGAATTATAGTCTCTTGTTGCTTTGTTCCTTTTTAAGTTCCTAAATTGAAATTTAAGATTTCAGGGAATTAGGTTGATTTTCATTGAAATTCTCATTCTAATTCAGTCAAGTTCTTGTTCGGAAAGCCTATAATGTTTTACCCAGCAACATTGCATCAATCCGGACTTTGGATTACTGATGAATAATTCTGAATTGATATATGACTCCTATTACACCAGTACTAATTTAATTTAATTTTAATCTATGAACTGATATGTGATTAATGTGGCTACTTGATTCGCATTGTATTAGGTAGCCCGACCATTCTTGGTTATCAAGCAGAGGACATTGATGCTGATGATATTTCAAATGATTTTAATTTAACTTTAAAGAACAAACCCAGAAACCAAAGATTTCTGAAGGAACGTTTAGTTGGCACCTCCAGGCGTTGCTGGGAAGCACATCCATTCGATGCCAATCAATCAAGGAGGACACTCTTATCGTATTAATGTGATCTTTCTTCTTGGTTTTTGAGATCTGAGGTATTTAATCATGGGTTTTATTGTTTTCAGCTGACGTGACAGTGTTAATCCAAAGAGGAAGTTTGACTCACCAGGAGTAGGCAATGTAGCTTGGAAAAAAAGAGAATCGGTTGAAGATGAAGTAGGATAAGAATGTTGTTGCTTTGATCAGTGGTCTTATTAAAACTCTTAAGGATATTTGTTTCTGTTTGCAAAGCACTCAGATGTGAGACTAATCAAATTCTAGCATGCTCTGTCTCCATTGAAATATTAGTACAGTGAGATCATTAAGAATACTTATGAATCAAGTGATATCATACCATATAACTAGCTATTTTGAGCATCAGATTGTGTTATTACTTCAAAAAATGAACAACAATAATGATGAAAATTAGAATATTCAGGAATCATGAACGTCGCCTTGAGACTTGAAAACACAAAACACAATTAAGTCGGAATGCTCATCAGGGGAGTCTCCAATGCTCAAGTCAGTATCGATTTTAGCAGAATATTGGTATGTGTGGAGAGTAAAGCCAACCTTAAAGTGTTGTTCCTCATCTCTTTTCATAGGATGGTGAGTTAATAAGTGAATATTAATTTGTGTAACGTTTCTCATTGATGAAATTGTAACGTTTCCTTTATAACTTGAGCTTAAATGATCAAGTCATATCAATTGCTCCCCACTCTATTTTTTGGGTTCTCCGAAGATAAGAGTATGATGTTTTTCTTACAAGCATTTGAAATGAGGGCTTTACTGAAATTATTTTTCTAATCTGGGGGTGCTTGCTCATTTTCTCGTGAACAAAAGGACTTGGCTCGTTATTATTCGAGTCAACAATGAGTCATCGAGTGGGTCCAATCCTTGTTTAGGAAAGTCCAACTCGCCTTGCAGAGTTTTCCAACTTTCCTCATGGAGTTCATCTCCTCATGCGGTTCAACATCTCGACCCCACCTCGCGAGTTCACATCTCTTCGTGAAGTTCACTTCCTTATGAGGTTTAACATCTCCTCAGGAAGTTCATCTCCCCGTGAGGCTCAACATCTTAACCATATCTCGCGGAGTTTACCATATCCTTAAGAAGTTTATTTCCCTAGGAAGTTCATTTCATCACGAGGTTCAACATCTTGACCTTACATGACGAAGTTCGTCATCTCCTCGGGAAGTTCACCTCCTTGAGAGGCTCAACACCTCAACCCCACCTCGTGGGGTTCACCATATCATTAAGAAGTTTATCTCCTTAGGAAGTTCACTTCCTCGTGAGGTTCAACATCTCGATCCCACCTCGCGAAGTTCGTCATATCCTTAAGAAGTTCATCTCCCCACGAAGCTCACTTCGTGAAGCTTAACATCTCGATCCCACCTCGCAGAGTTTTCCATCTCCTTAGGAAGATCATCTCTTCAGGAAGTTCACCTCCCCATGAGACTCAATGTCTCAACCCCACCTCGTAGAGTTTGCCATCTCTTCGGGAAGTTCACCTTCTCTTGAGGTTCACCATTTTCTCATAGAGTTCACCAACTCGTCGAATGGAGTTCCTCGGAAAGTTCATCATTTCAACTCCACTTTGTGAAGATCATCATCTTCA
>CAODLS010271036.1:0-23536 GCA_948243855.1 Flueggea neowawraea | reverse complement strand
GGCACAATAAACCTAAACAAGGAGTGAGAAATTCAACATCCATCCTCCTATTTTTTAGGAATAACTTTCCATGTGTGACAAGGAGTATTTCGACACATGCACTAACTAATTAAGAGTCCATGACTAATTAGGAGTTTTATTCTTGTTTAACAAGAAAAAATAAAATCCTAATTAGTATGTGAAAAAATTAATTATGAAGTGTTTATTCTTGTGGGACAAGAGAGGCAAACCCTAGTGTGACTAAACAAGAATTCGACACATTCTTATTTAGAAAAAGAAGAGGCTGAATCCTTGGTGGGTAAGGAGACGGAAAAATCGGCCCTATTATGCACCTAGTTTGGTCTCCTCATATGCCTATAAATATGGTTGCATTCCTTGCTATTTACTCATGGCAATGGCTTGGCCGAATTAGTGAGTGTGACAAACAAAGAGAGAAAATTATTTGTGAGCATTAGAATAGAGATTCTAAAAGGTGCTAGTACACTACACCAATCCTAGCAAGTTCATTGTGTGGATACCATTGTTCACATTCGCGCAAAGGCAACATGGTTGAAAAGGTTTTGAGTTAATACTAAAAGCTACACCAAAAAATAATTTGTTCATACAATCGAGCTTTGGTTTTCGAGGTAAAACCCTAACCCTTGGTGAAATTCTATGATAAAATTTTTGTTATTTCCACTGTGTTTATCATTGTATGAATATCATATTTAGTTACGAATTCCAACAATATGGTAGACATGTAATCATGCCTTATGTTTAATATAGATATTGTGAGACGAAATGACTAAATATTAAACTGTGAAAGGTTAACTCGGATTACCAATACTATTTGATTTTGGGTTGTCATAATGTATTTCTAGATATAGCTTATGGACTTTGGGCCCAAAGTTTTGGGACAAGGCCCATTGCCATTTTCGATTGAACCTATTGGGTTATATACAAAAACGAATTGAATTGGTTTACAAATATTCTCTCTCATGGTAATTAAATTATTAGTATGATTAATTTGATTAATTATTTATAATTTAGAGTTTTATGATTTATGTCATAAATATAATATAAAATATTATCCATTAATGTAATGAACTTTTAATATAAATTATTTCTTATAATGTTTTGGGCATATTATTATGTGTGACATAATTTGGGCCCATAAAGATTAATACAAGAGTAATTTATTTAATGATAATGTATCATATAATCAAAAGTCCAATGACATTAAATAACCTATTAAGAAATTCGGCACACTCGCCATTTTATAGGAGGAAATTCGACTATGTTAGGTTGACTAAGTCTTATTTAATAAAGTTGATTAAAACACCTAATTAAGAAAGGAGTCATTATTCTTTTAAGACAAGAATAAATAAAATATAATCCCTTTTAGCTTAGAATTTTGGCACACACACATTAATATTGACTAGGTCAAAGGTTTGCTAGGTCTTAATTAAGATAATGCATGTCAATTAGGACTCCTAATGAAGTAAGGACTTCATATGCTTATTGGACAAGTAAAGGGGGACCTAGTACACTTACACTAGGGTTTTCTATGCTATTATAAATAGGAGGGCCTAAATTTTACTTGTCTATGATGGATTGCCGAATTTTTTAGTGAACAAATAAAAGAGAGAAAATTCTGTGAAAGCCAAGTTCGTTTGTGTGGATACCATTGGTCACATTTGCGCAAAGGCAATATGGGAAAAAGTTTTTCAAGTTTCGTACTAAAAGCTACATCAATATACCCATTCGACCATATACACACTAGCATTGGATTTAAGGTAAAATACGCTAACCCTAATCGTGTATGTGGATATGCATGGATCCTTAGTGAAATTCTAGATGTAAAATTTTTGTTGTTTCCACTGCCATATATGCTTATGAATGTCATAAACTTAGTTAAGAATTCCAACAGTTTTTGCCTCCGCAGGGTGCACTCGATTACCTTAGATAGGCAAGGGTGGATAATGGTTGTATCCATATTTTGGTTATGGTTAGACTTAACATGGCTAGAAAACTGTTTTGGGCATAGGGCATAGAAAGGGATTTAATGTCGGGACATGAGATGCCAAAATCTCTAGAAATACAAGAGTTATATTTGATATAATTGAAAATGAGTTGTCTACATAAATAGCTAAAGTTCAGGACTAGCTCAACTGACTTAACTTTGAGTGAAATATGGATCTTGTACCCACTATGTTTAATACTTTAATTAAATTTAGGGATGCTAATTTTAGTGGGAGTATTCAAAAGACCTCTTATTAATTTTTGCATATTTTGTTGTAGATATAATGGCAACAAACAACAACACATCAACCTTTACTTTGCGATCAATCCTTGAGAAGGAGAAATTTAGTGGGACTAACTTCCTTGATTGGTCTCAAAACTTAAGATTTGTTCTTAAGCAAGAAATGAAGAGTTATGTTCTGAATACAACGATTCCCCAAGTACCCGCATCAAATGCCATTAGAGCATAAAAAGGATGCTTATGAGAAGCATCTAAGTGACTAAACAGACATCATATGTCTTATGCTTGCTACCATGTTTGTGGATTTGCAAAAGCAATTTAAAGCTATGGAGGCATTTGACATAATGAGGCATCTCAAGGAAATGTTCCAAGAGCAAGCTCGTTAAGAATGGTTCTTGACAATGAAGGCATTGAATGAGTGTAAAATGGCTCCTGGAACTTCAGTAAGTGCACATGTTCTCAAGATGAGAGACTTGATACTCCTCTAATGAAGAAGTTGGCGATAGATACGATCTTAGGGTCACTCCCTAGTAGTTATTAACAGCTCGTCATGAACTACAATATGCACAACATGGATAAGTCTATCACCGAACTACTTGGCATGTTGAAGAATGCCGAGAAGAGCATTCCTAATACCAAGGACGTGATCATGGTACAAAAGGGGAAAAGAAAGAACCAAGACAATGCCAAGCCAAAGTTTGTGGGTAAGGGCAAGGAAAATCCAAGCCCAATTCGTTTAAGCCTAAACCAAAGTGACCAAGACGAAAAAAGGAGTTTGCTTTCATTGCAATGAGCCAGGGCATTAGAAAATGAATTGCAAACTCTGCTTGGAAGAGCTAAACAAGAATGGAAGTGCGCCTTCTACTTCAGGTATTTTTTGTTATTCAATATGTCTACTAATTCGTCATGGGTATTTGATACTGGATGTGGAGCTCATATTTGCCTTAACTTGCAAGGATTGAGAAATAGTATATCATTGATGAAAGGTGAAGTGGACCTACGAGTGGGCAATAAAGCAAGAGTTGTTGCATTAGCTATAAGGACTTATTATTTAACTTTGCCTAGTGGACTTGTTTTCCAATTATCGAATTGTTATTATGTTCCTACTATGAGTAAGAACATCATTTCCGTTTCTTGTTTAGACAATGATGGTTTTCATTTTATTATTAAGAATAATAATCTTTCCAACTATAATAGAGACATATGTTATGGTATTGCACCCTTATCTTTTGGTCTCTATGTTTTAAACTTGGAACAAAACAATCCAATCTATAACATTAATAAAAGGTTAAAATCAAATGAATTGAATCAAACCTACCTTTGGCATTATTGTTTGGGCCATGCAAGTGAGAAACACATCTCAAAACTCCATAAAGATGGATTACTTGATTCATTTGATTTCGAATCATTTGATACAAGCTGTAATATCTTGATTTTTTTGACTAATTATTATGGTAAATTTCCGTTGAAGTTTTTTTTGAATTAATTATTTTGAAGGTTTAATTTTGAATTTGAAATATTAATTAAATAATTAATGATATTTTGGAGTGTTAAATTTTTTGTTTATGTAAATGAAATTTTTGAAGTGTATTGAGGTGTTAAATTGAGTGAAAATTGGTTGGAATTGGAAAAAGAAAGAAAATTGGAAGAAAATAAATCAAGTAACGAACTACAGGTCGTCTGTGTTTTAAAGCAAACAATGTGTCATTTGATGGAGCTCGTCGTCTGCACGTGAGGCCCGTCCGTGTCTAATGGGCTGGTTTTCTTACCTGAAAACGAATTCGTTTTCTTCCTCCATAAACTGCGTCGTTTTACTGCATTTTAAACAACTTAGATTTCTTCCTTTTCTCCTTCATTTGTTCTTCATTTTCTTCAAACCCAGAAATCACGCAAATTCGTTATCTCTCTCTTTCAGGACCCAAGTCGGGCCGGTGACTGGTGTACAAGGTGAACTGTCGATGGAAGCCCAGCTCATCTCGCACAAACCTCGGAGATACATATATTCTACCCAAACGATCATTTATCAAAATATTTATTTAATATAATACGATATATAAGAAAATAGTATAGATATAATAATACCAAAATAAATATAAAACCGTTATAGTATATTCAATATAAAAAATACATAGCCCAGTATCCAACAACAACCCAGTATGAAACTCTAATAACAAAATACAATAGATGCTAAGCTTCAAAATATATCTGTAAGATAGGCAAAGAAGATAGAAAAAAATAAAATAGGGGTCAGGACCCAGTGAGGAAATAACACTCTAGATTGCCTCATGCGTGCCTCACAAAGACTGTTTAAAAACCCTTCAAAAATATACACACTACATATGTAATATGTATACACACTGCATATGTAATAGCTTTTAGAAAACATTTTACCAAAACGTTCGAATCCAGAGCAGACAAAATGCATTCAGACAATATCAAAGTATATGTATATATATATATATATAACTATATCAGAGTCAGAGTATGAAACCAGAATAAACAAAATAGAATTGTGGACTCTGCCACCAGATAGATCAGAGCATGTATCTGGCTGGATACACGGTCACCCCTTTGCCCGGTAAGTAAGGCCTTGGAAAATAAGAGTAAAAACGTTGGTTATTACAAACCACATAAGTTTGATTAATAATTAGCCAAATAATTATTAGTCAGATTTTGTGCCATATCCCGGCACAACAAAAACTATATAAGTAGGAAGACACAGTCTATGTGTCTGAAGCTGTCATTTCACTCACATAGTGTCCAAAGCTAACAACCCAGTCAAGCATTACTCGATGGCTGATCGTGCTGGAGGGAACATGAAGCTGGAACAGATACATCTATAACAGATATTAGAAAAATAATGTTGGTACTATGACAGTACTGAATGTATGATATGCATATGCAGATGTTGACCCTCGAGGTCACTGAAAGCTTATCTCGAAAGAGAATTTAGCACTCTTGACCCAAAATTTGGAATCTACGTAAAATTACAGTTAGAACCTCTACCCATGTAAAATTATGTTTTAGTCCCCATACTTTCCAAAATTTCCAAATTAGTCCTCAATGCGTTCTACTAGCCTTCCAAGTAGTCAAAATCATCAAATAAGACTCATAACTCATAGAAATCATGAGATGCAGAAAGTTACAAGTTTGACCCCTAAAACCACGACTTACTTGAGGAATTTAGAGGCATACTCGAGTAATTGCCCCTTGAATTGCTCGAGTAAGAAATGTCTTACTCAAGCAACTCCACCCTAGGTTCACTCCAGTAAGTTCTTGACTTACTCGATTGATTCCCTGCCTAGAAAACTTTAGAAATCCTTAAACACAATTCAACCGACCAAAAAAGTTAACAATCACCCACATTGCTCCTAAATAATCTCTAGAACATAATTCTATACACCAATAGAACAATCTAACTCGAAATCACTCCAACCCGAAATGGTTCATACCAATTTATGAACACCTTCGATTCTTATGATTTCGGACTTAACCTAGGTGTTTCTAGACTTCCAAAGTCCCGATTTTATTAACCATAACACTCATTATCATCAGAAACACCAAGGACAATTCCAAATTTGAAATCCTAGTTCTAGTTGTCACTCCCCAAAAAGCCAAACAAAGGAATGCATTCAAGGAGAAAATGGAAGCAACAATAATAGAAAAAACATAAATCTTAATTCAAGAAATCAATAGTAGGCAATGGAGAAGGAAGATGGATGGATTAGGGAGTAAATGTGGCTGTTGGAAGGAGTAAATGACGAAGCAAGGTTGGGTGGGGGTATTAAATAGACCTAGATAGCAAAATGCAGTGTTTTGCTAAATGTATGAGTTAATTCAGGACTTACTCAAGTAACTCAGAATTTTACTTGAGTAACTCTTGCCCCCAACATAAATCCAGGCCTCACTCACTCGAGTAAGTCCAAAGCTTACTCGAGTAATTCCCAATCCCAGAACACATGAAGCCTGAAACCAACCCCGTCCAATCGAGTAACACCAAAACCTACTCGAGTAACTCTCCACTCTTACTCGAGTAACTCCAAGCTCATTCACCCAAGAAGGATTCTCTAACACCACCAACACCTAGGCAACATCTTCGAATCCCAATGATCAAATTGGAGATGAATAGAACTACAGAGACCTATGTCAGAATCTGATGGGGTATTACATATTCCTCCCTCAAAAGAAATTTGTCCTCAAATTTCCTTTCAAACCAAATTAACGCTAAGATCGAACCTAGATCTCCAATTTGGATAACTCGAAATCTCAACAACCGACATCAAGAATAAGCACCCAACCCAAATCATCATCTCCAGATCAACTAATAAATCTTAGAACACCAATATACGAATTTGCAACAATTCTAACTCCCTCAAGCTTCAGATGCAAAAATGATGAAGAGTATGCAGAGACAGATAGAGAGACTGATGCAGAGACAGAAATGCTAAGTATGCATGAATAGAGACATAACATAATACAGGGACATAGATAAAAGGTAACAACCTAAGAGTCTGCAGAATTAAACAAATATGGATAAATGAGCCACATCTCATCCTCATCAACTGAATGGTGCCTCCCAATCACTTTCACCGAAGCTATCTCCTTATTCTAGAGTCTGTTGACCTGACAGTCAACAATCCGCAATAGAACCTCGTAATACGACAGATCGGGTCTAGCCTCGACCGATTGCGGTGTAGAACATGTGATGAATCTGAAATATACTTCCTTAGAAGTGAGATATGGAACACCGGGTGAATAGAGGCAGTAGCGACAACTCATATGCCACAGCTCCATTACGATCTGTGATCTCAAACGGACCAATGTATCTCAGGCTTAACTTGCCCTTCTTCCCAAATCTCATCATGCCCTTCATCGGTGATACTTTGAGAAATACATGGTCTCCGACTGCAAACTCCAGATGTTTACGCTTCGAATCAGTGTAACTCTTTTGAGATCCTCTGCTGGATCAGTCTGACTTTCTCAGTAGTCTCTAAAATAAGATCTGGCCCTAATGGCTCTCTCTCATCGGCCTCGACCCAACATAATGGAGATTTACACTTCCTGTCAGACAACGCCTCGTATGGTGCCATTCTGATACTCGAATGGTGCAAGTTGTTGTACGCAAACTCCACCAGAGGCAAATGGGAATCCCAAATCCCAGCAAAATTTACAACAAACACTCTTAACATATCCTCTAAATTTTGAATTGTGCACTGAGACTGATCATCAGTCTGCGGATGAAAGGTTGTACTGAAATCCAATCGCGTACCCAACTCCTCCTACAACTTACGTGAAAACTGTGACGTGAACTGATGTCCTCTGGCCGACACTATAGAGACTGGCACACCATGCAGATATACAATCCTATCAACATATAACTTCGCTAAGCGTGCTGCTCCATATGTCGTCTTGACAGGGAGAAAATGTGATGACTTCGTAAAACGGTCAACAATCACCCAAATGGAGTCATACCAAGCAAATCTCCTAAGTAGTCCTACTACAAAATCAACTGTGATGCGATCTCATTTCCGCTCTGGAAGGGGCATCTACTGTAACAATCCCAAAGGTCGTTAGTGCTCAAACTTAACCTGCTGATAGGTCAAACACCGATTGACAAATTCACTGATGTCCTTTTTCATCCCTGGCCACCAATAGGACTTTTGAAGGTCCCGATACAACTTAATATATACTGGGTGTACAGAATATGTGGAACTATGACCCTCAGTCATAATTTCCAGGCCATCCGAAGATGGTACGAGAAATCTCTGTCCGAACCAAAGGACTCTAGAGTCATCTATGCTAAATCCCGACACCTCAGAGGATTTAACCTTCTCCATCAAGCTCAAAAATCTCAGAATCCTCCTTCTGAGCCTCTCTAACACGGTCCAAAAAAATATGTCTCGCCTCGATGTGACCCAAAAATGCTCCTTAGTCATCAAACTGTAACTAAACTCCGGACTCCATCAGATGCTACCACTCACACACTGCAGGTTGTCTCTCAATTGAGATATGAGCTAAGTTATCTACCAAATTCCTGCTCAGAACATCGACAATAATGTTAGCCTTGCCAGGATGATATGATATGGTGCAATCATAATCCTTCAGCAACTCTAGCCAACGTCTTTGCCTCAAATTCAAGTCTCGATGCCTGAAGATGTACTTCAAACTCTTATAATCTGTGAAGATCTCAAAAGTCTCTCCGTAAAGGTAATGCCTCCAAATCTTAAATGTGAACATCGTTGTTGCTAACTCCAGATCATGCATCGGGTAGCTCTATTCGTGCCTCTTAAGTTGTCTCGATGCATAGGCGATCACTTTGCCATGTTGCATCAACACATAACGTAGGCCAACACTCGATGCTCTGTAATACACTACAAAGCCTCCAGAACTTGATGGTAATGCCAATACTAGCACACTGGTCAAACAGTTCTTTAGTTTCATGAAACTATCCTCACATCTATCAGACCAGACAAATTTGACTCCCTTTTGTGTCAACCGAGTCTTAGGAGCTGCAATCCTCGAGAAATCTTGGATAAACCTTCTGTAGTACACTGCCAAGCCAAGGAAGCTTTGAATCTCTGTAGTGGTCTTAGGCCTCTCCCAATAGAGTAAAAACTCCATTTTCTTGGGATCAACCTCTCTCGACCCCAAGTGTCTGAGAAACGCTACCTGCTCCAGTCAAAACTCGCACTTCGAGAACTTAGCATAAAGTTGATGTTCTCGTAGAGTCTGTAACACTGACCTCAAATGGTCTTTGTGCTCCTCCTTACTCCTCGAGTAGATCAATATGTAATCGATGAAGATAATGATGAAACGATTTAGGTACGGTCTGAACACCTCTTCATCAAATCCATAAATGTAGCGGGAGCATTCGTCATACCGAATGACATCATTAAAAACTCATAGTGGTCATATCTAGTTCAAAACGACGTCTTAGGAATGTCCTCACCTCTTATCCTCAACAAGTGATATCTCGAACTCAAGTCGATCTTAGGGTAGCACTGTGCACCCTGCAACTGGCCAAACAGATCATGTATCCTCGGAAGTGGATATCGGTTCTTCATTGTCATCTTGTTCAACTGACGGTAGTCGATGCACATGCGAAAACTCCCATCTTTCTTCTTTAAAAATAAGACCGGTGCACCCCAAGGCAAAACGCTCGGTCGAACAAACCCCTTGTCCAATAACTCCCTCAGCTGTATCTCTAACTCCTTCAGCTCTTCTGATGCCATCCAATATGGTGAAATCGACATCTGATCGGTACCAGGTTGTACCTCTAGAGCAAACTCAATCTCCCGCTCAGGCAGAAGTCCATGTAACTCCTCCCAAAATACATCAGGAAAGTCCTTAACCACCGGTATATCTCTCACTATCAACTCTGATCCCTCAGGCTCAGTGACCACAAAAGCCAAGTACACTTCACACCCTCGACGTATCATCCTCTAAGTTCTAATCGCTGACACATAACTCTGTGCAACACTGTCTCGCTCACCCTCGTAGCAAACTATAGCCTGACCAGGCGGTTGAAAACATACCCTATTGGCAAAGCAATCCTATGTAGCATGCCAACCAGAGAGCCCATCCATACCCAGAATGGCATCCAACTCTCCTACATCTAATAGGATGAGCTCGGCTACCAACTCATGCCTACCAAAAGAAATCACACACCTGAACCCCAGAGTCCGTAATCATCTTACTACCTAAAGGTGATGAAACCTCTAACAACTTGTCCAATGGACGCAACACTAACCTAGTCGCTCAACAAAGTATGGAGTAATGAATGAATGAGATGCACCTGTGTCAAACAATACACATGCTGAAGTACCAAAAATAGAGAGTGTACCAGTAACTGCAACATTAGAGGTCTGTGCCTCCTAAAAGGTGAGATGATATACTCGGGCATGCCCTCCTATAGGAGCACTACTCTGAGCTATCTGACCATGACCACTGCTCTAGCCAGCCTAAAATTGACTCTTGAAATCTATAACGGCTCCCCTACCAACACTGGTACTGATTGTACATGACTGACCATCCTGAGCACCTGTACCTAGCTTCACCGGACACTCTGTTATCTTATGCCCCGACTGTCTACAATAGAAATAGTTTCCCGTTGCCTTGTTGCATACCCCAAGATGTGTTTTCTTACAGATCGTACAAGGTAGAATCAAGCTCCCCGAGCTCTGTCCTCTACCCTGCCCAGTTGGCTACATCACGCTGAGACTCTGAGTGCTCTGACTAGGCCCCTGCCCTTCAAATCAATGTTGGCGCCTCTGATCCGATTGAGCTCCCTGGTTCTGACCCTGTTGGCCTCTAGAATTACCCTCGATCCTCACCTTATTTGGCTCTTTCGGGTGCCTCTCGTCTATATACTATATCCTTCTGGCAGCCTCTGTAATCTGCATGATAGTTTATGGCTCTCGGGTTGCCACTATCCTGCCAATAGTGGAATGTAACCCTTCCAAAAACTTCCTAGCGAAGGACTCATCTCCCTAACTCGATAGAGGTACATACCTACTCAAGTCCTTAAACTTCTATTCATACTCTGTCACTGACATACCTGTTGGAATTCGTGACCAAAATATGACATTCATACAAGAATCTCTATTATAGACTCACAATTTGCAGGAACACGTCTAGAGGTATCCACATGAACGGACTCACTTGGATTGGCGATGTGTACTAGCATGAAGAATCTCTATTATAGACTCACAATTTTTCTATCTTCTTTTGGTGTGAAAAATTCGGCCAAGCCCTAATAAAACCCTTAACAAATTTGGCCAACCATATATACATATATATAGAGGTGTTTTGAAATCCTAGTTTAAGTTTGTTAGGTTTCTTCTTACTTATCCAACAAGCATAAGAACTCTTTATCACACAGGAATAAGGGCTTCTATAAAATAGGAGTGTTCAAAATTTTTCCTAAAAAATAGGAGTGTGTGCCGAATTTTGTCTAGGGTTTATTAATGTTATTGGACTTTTAATTACATGATACATTATCACTAAATAAATTACTCTCTTAATTATACATGTGGGCCCAATTAATATGTCACACGTAAGAGTAAGTCCAAACATATTTAACTCAATAATAAGTGATTTATATTAAAAGCCCATTAGATTAATGGATAATATCTCATATTATATTTATGACATAAATCATAAAACCCATAATTAATCAAATTAATTATCTTAATAATTCAATTACTATAAGAGAGAATATATGTGAACCAATCCAATTCGTTCTTGTGCATGATCCAATAGACCCACTCAAAAATGGCAATGAGCATCGTCCCAAAACTAGGGCACAAAGTCCGTAAGTGGTATCTAGTAATACATTAAAGCAACTCATGATCGAGTGGATGTCGGTGATCAGAGTTTACCTTTTACAATTTGATATTTAGTCATTTTGTCTCACGATATCTAGATTAAGCATAAGGCATGACAACATGTCAACCTTATATAGCTTAATGTGTTTCTTGATCCCAAGTATATTGATATACAAATGACATTGATAAACCCTTTTATCAATTCATTTAAGTATGCATACATTCCATCAATCATACTCATCAAGTGGCCTAAAGATATCACTCTTTATAAGAGGAACAAATTCGTCACTCTCACTCTCACTCCTCTACAAGATTCTTGACATGTGCAATCATAGCCTTTATTGTCACCATGTTACGGATAACATTTGATCAAGTCAAAACATGTGATTCCTCATTTAGGAGTTGATAGTGAGTTTTAGTCAAATGACTCAAACATCACCACTGTATAAAAGCAACTTGTGACATAGATCCATGAAGTTCTTTCATAGCTGGCCTGTCCAATACATATTCACCAACATATATCTATTTTCTAAGTGATATCCCATATCCATAATCAGTAAAACGTGATTATTAACTTAGCAACATACTAAACTTGATTTGTTATCATTCCCATGATAACAATCGATTAGGGACATTTAGAATACTATTTCTTTTACCTTATAGTTTTACTATTAAGTCAGACTTGATGACATAAGTAAGAATAAACTATTCATGGAGGTTTTATCTTCATAAAACATATAATATTTAATAGGTATGAAATAAAATGCCTATTTATTAATTGATAAATCAAATGACAATGCACATAAATGATTGGATTAGGGCACCAAAACTAACAGTATGTCTCTTTTCATACGACTTTTTCTTGTCCTTATACAATAAACTCACCACTGTAAAATGCAAGATGGCCTCTTGATTATGAACACGCTCTCTTTTGCATTCAAAATTAGCCTCATCTTAGTTCTTCCCCCAACAAACTAGGAAAACTAAGGTAAACACACGTGTGAGTGGGTCACTTCTTTGTCCAACATGCTTTCACAGTCAAAGCTACTGCAAATGTTAACTCTCAACATTTGATCTCGTGAATTGCTCACAATGATCTTATTAAAGATCATATTTTAAGGGATTACACATTTCATATGCCATAAGGGCCTTAAGGAACATATTCCTTATATCAAGTTTTTATTAACGGATCTAATAATCACGTCTCGCATGAACTTATATTTCAAGTTCACTTTTCCTTGTGAAACTTGAACTCAAATTCACTTGTCATTGTGCAACCAAGTCTTTCACAACATGATACCTGGTCTCGATTTGCTTAGACTCATATTAGATCTTCTCGATCCTTAAGAAATTGAGGTCGACTATCATTAAGGATTTTCATAGGTTCTTTAGATGTTTAGTTCTAAATGGATCTTTCCACTGTATAGAAAACCTTCCTACTACACTGCAGTTAATGAGGCTTTAGCCTCAGCTTCTTTTCACACACACTTATATGGGTTCCTCGCAATAATGTGAATTAGCAGTTCTGCCAACTAAGAACACATAACCAGACATGTTTGTCCCTTTCGTCTACATCACTTATCCAACTAGCAATTGTGTTTTATTTTATCACATGCCTTAATGATAACACAATATCTTGCAGTGTCTCTAAAGCATCCAATTATCTCATTCACTACTTTCCAACATCCTCCTAATGTGTTCGATTAATATTTGCTAGCTAACTTGACTGTATAGCAAACTCTAGGCATTATCCACACATAGGTATTTACTACAAAACATTTTCTAGTAATCAACACATGTTCTCTATACCACAAAAACACATCACATGACATTCATGTGAAGAACATTACGTACACATTCTTCCTTTAACATAGTTCGTGAACACATGCACTTGCTAAGAGACTTGCTCTTAGTTACATGATTACCTATGACTTATGCATTTATGCATCTTAAAGCATTGAAGTACTTCATTGATCCATATCAATTGAAGAGGAATAAAAATCAATCCAAACGATATCTTGGAGTTTGACGCCAAGGTCAACCCATATTAGCAATCTCAAAATTGGATCTCAACCAATCTTTGGAATCATTCAAGTACTCTAGACTAGTTCTAGCTATAGGTGTGATGTTCTCACAAGATAAGAATGACAAGATTCACCTTTAAATACATGATATTATCACAACATATATGAATATACCATTCTCTCGAAGATTGTCTAAGGTCTTATCTTGGACAATGAGACCATTAAGTTAAACCATATAGGTCTCTTCTCCAAATTCTCCATTGAGAAAATGAGTCTCTACATCATTGACGTAGATCGAGGTATAGACTAGCCCAAATGCCAAAGTCTATCTGATGAAGGTAAATCTTTCAACTAGTTGGACTTTTCCAATCTTGTTGACTAAATCCCTTTAGCGATTATCGGTGTCTTACTCAATTTATCGTTCATGTATCCACTTATATCCAATGAGTGCTCGCGATTCGGGTAGATTAACTAGTTCTCAAATATGATTCAATCTCAAATGTCATTTGCACTTCTATTGCATTAATCCATATAATTTACACAGGGATGAGTAAACCTCTAACATACTCGTAGGTTCATTGTTAACTTGTAGGTTCCTAAAAGGATCACGATCGATTCATTTATTGAAAAATGTCATTGTGAGAATTTATCCCTTTTAGACTTATACATTTTCAAAATGCTCTCACTAGGTTTAAGCACCATACAGGAACTCCACTAGGATCAAGTTTCCTACTCTCACTGAAAAATAGGAATTTTGCTCCCACACAAGTCAGTATTAGGAACATTCACACACGCTTGAGGTAGATGAGATAAAAGTTAAATCGTTCCAAGAATTTTTTGATGTATCACTTTCAAAGAAAGAGATAACAATTGCTCGGACCGATCTCTTGAGATTTTTAAACTCAAGGATGTAATTTACTGATTTACATAAACCAACTTTCTTCCTCATTCCTCACCTTTCGGAGAAAGAGATAATAATTGCTTGGATCGATCTCCTGTGATTGTTAAACTCAAGGATGTAATTTACTGATTTACATAAACCAACTTTATTCCTCATTCCTCATCCTCCTCAAGAATTCTACCACTCGAATGGAGTGATACTGATGGCCGTAGTTCCTGAATCTCAAGTAAAGTGAAATTATTTTCACTTTATCCCAGTTAAGAAATCTATTACCCAAGAATGTGACTTCTTATAACTCGTTACTATGTCAATTCTTGTTGTCTCATAATTAATATATCATTTTGACACAGCCAAGTATCTAAAACCTTAAGCCTCTTCGTCGTTATTGACAAAGGAATCATGTACATTGTCCATATATCTCTTGGTTTCAAGTGGTTTAGGTCATGCATACGACTTATCCACAACCTATGACATGTATAAGCAACATATTAGAGGGTATATGGTTTTTGAATGTTGTGGTCTTTGCCATCATAGTTCTCACCATATTAAAGAGATTTTCATTTCTCCTTTCTGCTATACATATTAAAAGCGGAGTGTAGGAAGGAATAATTTATGTTCATTTCCCTTTCATCACAAAAAGCTTTGGACTTATCTTCTAGATGTTTACAACTCTAGTCGATCCACAAAACTTTATTTGATTCTCATGTTGACTTTACAAGAAGTAAGAAGTAGTTTCTCTTTTCTTACTTATGAGAAATCAAATAAATATGATTGCACTTTATACAATCATATATAGATAAGTGATGAATTAGTAAGCTCTAGCCTTGCCCTCTCATTCTTTTGACGTCAAACATCAAAAGTGGATTCACATCAAAGGGTACTTTAGCTTAAAGTTCCTTTTGAAATGATTTTCTCTCTAGTATTCCATAAATGCAATGCTAGAAATTAAACAACTTATACTTACACAATTGTCTTATACTCCCACTTGCGCTAATCGACGTGCTCGATTTGCCAACGTGGTTAAGTTGAGTGTATTAACTTCACATACTTGTTCATGATTACATGAAGTAGCAATAAATGAAAACTAGGAATTTCATTAGACATGTTCTTTATCTTAACTAAGAAACTACTTTTAGTAACAAAGTATATATCCACTCAAACACGATCTAACAAATAACGTTGTTGTTAGAATATAAATTGAAGGCAAACTTCAAGAAAAATCTTGACAGAATTTATTGCAAGAAAGGGTTTTGGCTCTTGTACAACGCTAATTCGCACATGCCAAATCCTTAAACTCCCACTTTTGAGTTGTTCCTTGCATAATCAACTTGTTCCTTCCATGAACTAGTTGAAACTTAATGAAGTCACGTCATAACTTCATTGTGAGGATCCTTAAGATTGAATTAATCGTCTACTAATGACAAAATTTAATAGAGAACATCGAACAAGGTTACTCTTCTCACTTAAGTGAGTTTGAGCAACATACCCTCAAAGGTGTATCGTCTCACATATTGTGCACCTTTTGTAGTTAACATTTCACTCACAAAATGTTGACATTGTTCATATTCAAAGATTTCCTCGAAAACTTGTCTAATCTATCACTTCTTAAGGACTTAGGTTCTTAAACCTTTTTCCTTACCTTTGTATTGGAATTTATCCAATAGAATAAGTGTGGATTAGGTGCAACTCGATTTGCAACTAACTTTTAGGTGAGATGTGGATAACAACTTTGGGCTTTGTCTTTGATCAATCTATAACCAATATAACTAGCTCTCTAATCATATAGGTCATTTTGCCTCTACTCACTTGATTAGGTCATTTGTAACAAGTATCAGCGTAAATGGTCAAAGATCACGAGTTCTAGTTAATGCCACACCAACTAACTACTCCTTAAATGCAATTTGCAAAGCATTGCAACTTGATACTTGTAAATTAGCCAAGTGATTACATCATTCTTTACACTAACAAGATGATGGACATATTGGAATTTTCTAACTTCCATATCTTACAGACAATTTGGTCTGAAATGTGTTGAGTGGTTTTCTACTCCTATTTGAATTTGGTCACAACCAAGTTCAATTAGGCACAAACTTTTTCTATTAGAGTACATGCTAGATTTTCGTAATCTAGGATTTACAATTGTTGTTGCCTAAGCTCAACATACATTATTATATGGTTTGACATTAATCGACTTTACCAGTAGTGAATATCATAAATAAGCTTGACAAATAATAACACATAATTACACACAAGTAATTCATATAGCAATACACATATATTTACTATCCCACAAAAAAAAAAAAACTAGCATAGCATCTTATTAAGTTTTGAATAGAAATGCACACTATGTGTACATTTACCATCTCGGTCTTAATAATTAACCATACAATATTTAATTTTATAGACATTGTTAGGATTCACTTTTAAAGTCTACATGACTTAGGAGAATCCATGTTGGTCATCTCAATTATTTAAGCAAACTAATAATTGGACAATATATTTAACATGTAAAAATATTGCAAATAAATTAAGGCAAATGAACACAACAATAAGCCAATACAATAAATGGAATAAGCATCATTTATTGAACCAACATGCAATTCAAATAATATATCTCAATGTTAATACATATACATCAACATTGGTCAGCATTCAACTCACAAATAATGCTTATAAAATATCCCAAAAATAACACCAATATGGCATGAAGCATATATCTTTCGATTGGATACACGATGGATCTCAATCCGACACGTTATAATAGAATTCATAAGTAGTCGTACCAACTTATCTAGAATTCTATAAATTATACGATCTTAAAGAGGGCCTCCAACTTCTCACGATCTCTCTTTGTGATCATAGTTTAATATTGGACACACCAATTTTAATACATTTTTACTTTCTAGAATCTCTAAGTGGCTTTTCTCTGCACTTAGAGGATCACATTTTTATGAAATTCTAGAATAAACCAATGCCTTAACTAAATACTAGTGATAAGTATCATAATATTTTATGAAGTGATAAAATCTTCATCACATTTGTGCTCTAAATGCACAACTATATCTTCCCTTTACAACTACCATCATCCAAAAATACTCTCTTTGGTAGTCGTGCAAATGCTCACTCTTAATTTTCACTATGTCCGATGCAATATGATTTTACCTCATTTGTTTATTTGTCACAAATTACAAATAAAATGAGTATATGCGTAGTCGAGTATTTTTCAAATAATTTGAATCTTATCCCAATTATTTAAATGACGACCATATTTCAATTTTTTTGAATCAATTATTTTGAAAACTAATTTACAAAATAATTCTTGGCAGAAAATACATTTTTCATAATGTTTAAACTAATTTTTTAATATTCCAATAAATTAGAAAAAATAGTTCGAAAACTTCAAAAATTGTGAAAAAAATACAAAAAATTCTAGAAAACTCAAAACATTAATTATGCCAAAAAATTTATAAAAATCGTAGGTCCCCACACGCGATCACGCGCTACACACGAGGCGGACATAATTTCGCCAAGTGTCGTCGTCGCATGAGGCTATGTGTCCCACTCGAAATATGCCACTTTTCAATTCCACACGACGCCACATGTCAACCTACGATTGGAACACGTTTCATTGTTGACACATGTTGAACCATGATTGGTTACCAACACTCGTTTGTTGATGACATGTGTCATCATCTTGGTGTGCCACTTGGCACAAATGGCATGTGTCACATTATTATTAGGCCACGTTCTACCGACACTCTTTAATGATTGACACGTGTCGCCTTGTTATTCGCCTCTTTTTGCTCTAACACGTGTCTCGCTCTGAGTGGCCCATATGCAACCAATTGAATTTCACCACGTCACCTTATCATCTGATGAACAAATTCATCTATGTTGCCTCACTTTGTATTTTTCGATTGGATTTTTGTAACTTTGACAACCTTCCCGATAGAATTTCGCAACGAAATTTTGCAGGTTACATTTTTTAGGTCGCTGATCTCAAATCGTTTGTCAGAATGTTAAAAATATAACTTTCAAAATTCGGTTCGAGATGAACTCGAAGCAAAATCGACCGTAAAAATGAAAAGTCAAATACAATAAAAACACAGATGACATCTTAGATAGAGAGAAACAATATCTATGAAGGAAATTCTAGACAGTTTAACTAATAAATAGTATAAAAGACGGTTCGAGTTACCACCTCGAATCCAACGGAAGCCAGCAACTGAGCAGGATCCATTTTGATGTTGGTCTCACGAGCAAACCACGGTCGAATTGTCGACAAGAATACTCGTCTGTTTCACAGTCTAGATGTCAGCCGGATCTGTGCAGGACTCAGGACCAAGAGGCATCGACCTCGCTCTCTCCCGTTGAAAGGATTTCCCTCTCCTCTCTTGTATTGTGTGTGTTGGAATCAATGAGAATGGAAGGAGTAAAGCTCCTTATATAGACCCTCAAATGGACTCGTGGGCCCATTTAATTCCTAATTCAATTGATTTTGTCAATTGATCTCGGTCTATAGTTTCGGTTTACATCTTGACTAACCGACTTCAGTTCACAGGTCATAGACGGACCATTTTTTTCAATATTATCCAATAAGAACCATTTTAAATTCAAATTATTAACCCCATTGACAGAACATCCATTACATAGACATGTGTCCTAATCCCATCCCCTTATAAAAAGCAAACACGTGTATATACTTACCACCCAACGAAACAACACGTGGCAATTGCAAAACGCAAATCTTTAGAACATTTCGACTTCTCTATAAAGCCCGAAACTATGCCGAATCTGTCAGTCTCATTTCTTCATTCCTGTGTTGATTTCTGGGTTCAAAGTATGGTAGGAGTCGGAGTTCCAATATGTGTCCAATGTGGGACGACAAGCAACCCTTGCCGATGCAAGGTGGTCGGACCGACGGTTGGGTTCTTGGCGTTTGTTGCAACGGCGATTGTGGAGTGGCCATTGGGAGCTTTTGTTTACATTTTTAAACATAGGAAGGGTCGTATGCTTATGGCTCATCCTGCCACAGTTGTGTATCCATCCGTCGCTAATGCTATTCCCATTTGATGCAATTGCAGTTGGTATGTGTTGGTGTATCCGTGTTTGTTTGTGGTTTCGTAACGTAATGTATCTTTAAAGTAATAAAAAGGTAATTTTATTTGTTAATTTCAGCTATTGGTTGCATCACAACAAAATTGATTGTGAAGAAGAGTTAATAGTTAATAATAACCTAAATTTTATCCATTTCATCAAAAATAGTCTAAAATCTTTAGTATAGACAATCCAGTACAGACGACGGATTATAGTTAAAATATTTTATTAATTATACAATAGGTGGTTATAAGGAATAAAAAGGGATAATCGTACAAAAAAACAAAAATGCAGATATGTCAGATCATTTATCAAATGAAAATACATTCAAAAATTATTTTTAAAATATCTCAATTTAATTTTTTTTATTATACGTCAAAAAATTTGACAACTTCCACAAAACATTATTATAAAATGAGGTATTTAAAAATTATTTGAATTTTTTTATAATTTAATAAAATTATAAATACAAACTGATAAAAAAATAAGTACAACAGTAAAAAATTATTCACAGTAAATACAAAATAAATATAATTAAAAAATTACAAATATTTTTAACATATTATTTAATAAAATTACGAATATAAATAGGAATAAAAAAGTTATAATTTAATTTTAATTCTATTTTAAAACTCTTGTTCTAATTTTGTTTCATTGAATTTTAATATTTAAAATTTATTTTTATAAAATAATTTAATAAAAATTATTAATTTAAGAACTGATCTTGTAATTGTGTACGATTTAAGTGGCTAAATAAGTAATTTTAACTACGAAAAGCTTGACAACCAACCCTATCCGTCGTCCACTACATCGTCACCATCCTCTTCTCAGTTTCTCCAATCTCGCAAATCTGTTCAACCTCTTAACATTTTGGAATTTCAAACTATTGTTACATTATCATAAATAACAATTTGTGTCATTTTTCCACAAAAATAAAAAGAAAAAAAAGAAATCAAAACAAAAGCTCTATTAATCAATCCAATTTTTTTTTTATCCTCTGTAATCCCTATCGTCCACAATCATAAAACCCTTCTTCACATCGCCACCGCCTCTCTTCTCCATCAGCAAAACCCTTTTTCCACTTTTTAAGGAGGCAAAATCTCATAAAGAGCTCACCGGTGCAGAGAAGCGGAAGAGTGGCAAAAGTGAGACAGAGATGAGCATGTGTGTGCGCGAGTGAGTGAATGAGAGAGAGAGAGAGAGAGAGAGATAAACAAGTGGTAGAGACGAGAGTGTGTCTCGACAAGAAAGAGAGAGAGCTGTGAGGTGGGATGAGGGTGAAAAGAGACAGGAGCCAGATGGAGATGGAGAAGAAATATATATATATATATATATATATATATATATTAATATCGGCTATTGTATTAGAGCATCAATACCGGGGGTACTGCCAACAAGTCCAACCTTTCCCATTGGGCACAATTTTTTTATTTTTTGTTCTTTTCTTTTTACTTCTTTTTTGTCATTTATGTTATTTTCTTTTCCTTTTCCTTTTCTATTCTTTTTTTTTGCTTTGTTTTCAATAATTCAATCTTTTTCTTTTATATATTTTTAAAATATTATTTTAATTTAAATAATAATTTATACAAAATATTTATGTGAAAATGTTAGTTATATTTATGTTTAATATGTGATATTAAATTGTAAAAAATGAGTAGCGTGTGTAATTTCCTAAAAAAATCTAACTAAAACCATATAGGGCTAGTTACAGAAAAATTATATCTTGAATTACAATATCAAACATTTACTTTAACTAAAAACTCATTACACACTTACACCAGTTGAGGTGCAGATTCAAATTTAACACGCTCAGCTGATCTAGCAATTATGGTTTAATATACTGAGTTGACCTAAGAATTACTATTTAAGGCACCTAAGACACATCCCAGTAAATGCAAATTAACGACACCGTTTACTCAAAATCAATGCCGAAATTCTTCTTCCTCTTCGTCGACCATCTCAACCATTTCAGATCAATAAAATAGTCAAAAATATACACCAAAACAAAAATAATGAATACAAAAATAAGCCCAATATTTGACACTAGAATACAAATTTTGAGCTTGATTTCAAGACTTCTCTGAGCTTCATTCCTTGTAACGAAACCGAAGAGATCATGCACCAAAGAGCAAAAAAAGTATCTAATAACAAATAAATCAATGAAATTTTTATATAATTTGTTGCATTATATTAGTAGAATGAATTCAAACAAGATATTAAACATAACATTTATTTTTTTCATAGATTTATTGCAAACAAACATATTTAATATGTTTTAATAAAGAGAAACAAGAGACACTTTATATAGATTTATTGAAGGGATTTATAATGAATCCTATTCTGGGGTTGTAGACAATTAGTTGCTTGGTAATAACGAATAATTTCATGACCCATCTCGCACAAGTATCAAAGATTTAAATATTCTACCCGACTTATTTATTTATTAAAACACTTTAATATAACATTTATTAAATCGTCTCAAAATAAATATAAGACATTTTATAGTAGAAAATATATAGATATATAAGTATATCAAAATGAAATTGTAATATCATATCAGTGTGATAGTATATATAAATAAATCCATATACAAAAATACAAAATGTAAATCTAGTAACCAAACAACAACTCGGTGTGGAGCCCTAACAAAAATAAAAGGAGCCCGACCAAAAGGGCATCAACTAAACAATCGAATGCCTCACTGAATACTGAGATGCCATATGATTGTTGATGTCAAAAGGTATACCTAAAAGATGTTGGGGGAGTGAATAAACTCAATGAGAAAACGACACTCCAGATCACCTATAGGACATCACAAAAGTTCTTTTGAAAACCGTCGAAAAATACTGCATACATATATATGTAGATATAATATAATATACAATCTACATACGTAACAGTTTTTTGAAAAATATTTTTCAAAGCGCTCGCATCCAAAGTAGACAACATGCAGTCAGACATTATTATCAGTATCAGAGTATATATATACAAGTATATACTAAATAAGACAAAACAAATATTGTGGACTAGGTGTCACAACTGTAACCAACGTTTCACACATATGAGCATGCATCGCATATAACGTGCATAGTTACGCATTCATTTGACATTGTATATATATTATTGATACATGTTCTATATGGTTTTAGAATATTTTAGAAGGGGGCTTATGAGAGTAATAAAGGGTTTATTTGTAATGAAATTAGGGGTCAAAAGTGAAATTATTACGAGAGATGACTAAATAGGTAGTTTTTTAAACATATTAGGACAGTTGTACAAATAATCCTAAGTGGAAGATTATAAAAATCTGAAGAATTATTAGTGCTAAATGACAACAACATACAAGGAACATGTGTCAAATGGGTGCAATTGTTAGTTTTGTGTCCTAGTTCAATCATTGATATACATTGTCATTACATTTATTATTTAATAAAGAGACATTTTATTTCATATCTATGAAATGTTATGTTGTTTATGATAATAAAACTTTCATGAATAGTTTATTCTTCCTTATGTCATCAAGTGTGTGACTTGATAGTAAAACCATAATGTTAAAAGAATATTATTCTAAAAGTCCCTAATCGATTGTTATCATGGGAATGATGATAAGCCAAGGTTAGTATGTTGCTAAGAGGATAATCACGTTTTACTGATTATGGATATGAGATATCACTTAGAACATAGATACATGCTAGGGAACATGTATTGGACTGACCCGCTATGGAAGCACTTCATGGATCAATGTCACAAGTAGCCTTCATGCAGTGACGATGTTTGAGTCCTCTGACTGAAACTCATTATCGACTCCTACATGAGAAAACGTATGTTTTGACTTAGTCAAATGTTATCCGTAACAAGATAACAATAAAGACTATGATTGGATATGTCATGAATCTTGTAGAGGAGTGATAGTGAGAATGATGGATTTATTACTCTTATGAAGAGC
>CAODLS010270984.1:0-23604 GCA_948243855.1 Flueggea neowawraea | reverse complement strand
AATGACATTAAATAACCCAATGTGAAATTTGGCTCTCTTCCTATTTTATAGGAAAATTTCTGCACACTCCTATTTTATAGGAGAAATTTGGCTAGCCCTAGTTGATGTTAATTAGGACTCCTAATGAAGTAAGGACTTCATATGCTTCTAGGACAAGTAAGAGGAACCTAGTACATCTAAAGTAGGGTTTCCATACTCCTATAAATATGGCTTGGCCGAATTTCTACCCTCCTTTTTTATGGCATTTCCGAATTTGTTAGTGAACAAATAAAATAGAGAAAATTCTTTGAAAGCGAGAATAGAGATTGTTTGTACTAGTACACTAAACCGATTCAACCGAGATCGTTTGTGTGGATACTATTGGTCACGTTCACACATAGACAACGTGGGTAGAAAGGTTTTTGAGTTTGAACTAAAAGCTACACCAACATTGTCATTCAGTCGAATCCTTAAGGCAGTTCTAAAGGTAAATATTGCTAACCCTAATCGTTTGTGTCGATATGCATGGATCCTTGGTGGAATTCTAGATGTAAATTTTTTGTTGTTTCCACTGCAATGTATGCTTATGAATGTCATAAACTTAGTTACGAATTCCAACAGTGGTATTAGAGACACTTGCATTATCGACATAACCTATTATTTTCTGTGCAAATATTGTTGAATGTTTGTTGTTGTAAATTTGGCCTTGCTTTATATTTTGCTATTATTTTCAAATATTATGATGTGATCTAGGGTTAATTTATCAAGATAAAATTTTGAATTTTATGTATATATGTTGAGGCCGAATATGTATGGTTGTATGTTGAATTTGCAAAGGTTGTTTAGATTCACTTAGAAAGCGGACTAGTTTTGGTATTTGCGGTTTTTTTTTGTAATTGGATTACAAATAATGAATTGAATCATTAGTTGATTATGAGATTCAAGTATTAATGAGATTAATACATATTAGGGTTTTAAAATTAGTAACTCATTTTATGAGCAATGCGAATTACAAACTCCCTCGCAACCGGCTTTCGAAACCCGCTTGCACATTGAACGTTTAAATCGATGCAGTTATTTGATTAATTGATTGATAATTTTGTGTTCATAATCTAATTATTCTTTATTTGAATGATGATTCAAAATGCCTGGTGCATGACATAGCCCAATTAACCCAATGTGATTGGGTTTTATTGAATGCAAAGGTTTGGCGAATGTGCCACTTATTGTTCTTCAATTTTGGTTTCATGGCAATTGTGCCTTGTTTAAATTTGGTTTTTCTTGGCAAGTGTGCCTATTTATTTTAGCATAAATTAGTATAGAATTTATACAATGTATGTAAAGAAGATGGAGGCCATTCGCTGCAATGAAGATAGAAGAACATCCTAGGTTGGCCATGATCTTCACATTGGCTTGTGAGATCAATTAGTTTTGGGCTTTGTCATGACACGTTTACATTTATGCTATATATACATGCGATGAATATATTCCATGTATGTATATTTTATTTTGTATCCCACGCAAACAAACAACTCGATCCCTACAAATAGCAAGTCGTTAAAAATGTCTTCCATAATCAATGCTCGTCAAGGCTTTTTTCATCGACGTGTAGTTTCTGCCTCCGTTGGGTGCACCCGATTACCTTATGAGGCATGGGTGGATAATGGTGGTATCCATATTTTGGTTGTGGTTAGACTTAACGTGGCTAGCAAAACAGATTTGGGTCTAGGGCATAAAAGGGATTTAATGTCGGGACATGAGATGTCAAAATTCCTAGAAATATAATAGTTATATTGAATATAATTGAAAAGATTTTTCTACCTAAATAGCTAAGGTTATGGACTATCTTAGTTGACTTAACTTTGAGTGAAATATGGATCTTGTACCTACTATGTTTAAAACTCAAATTAACTTTAGAGATGTTAATTTTAGTGGGAGTATTTAAAAGACCTCTTATTAATCAATGTATATTTGTATATAGATATAATGGCAACAAACAACAACACATCAACTTTTACTTTTCGATCGATCATTGAGAAGGATAAATTGAATGGGACTAACTTCCTTGATTGGTCTCGAAACTTAAGAATTGTTCTTAAGCAAGAAAGGAAGAGTTATGTCCTAGATACAACATTTCTCGATGTACCCACATCCAATGCCCCTAGAGCACAAAAAGGATGCTTATGAGAAGCATCTAAGTGAACTCAGTGGACGTTACATGTCTTATGCTTGCTACAATGGTTGTGGATTTGCAAAAGCAATTCGAAGCTATGAAGGCATTTGATATGATGAGGTATCTCAAGGAAATGTTCCAAGAGCAAGCTTGTCAAGAAAGGTTCTTAACAATGAAGGCATTGAATGAGTGCAAGATGAGTCTTGGCACTTCGATGAGTGCACATGTTATCAAGATGAAGAGTCATCTTGATCAACTAGAGAGACTTGGTACTCCTCTATCAAAGGAGTTGGCCATAGATACGATCTTAGGGTCACTTCCTAGTAGTTATGACCAGTTTTTCATGAACTACAATATGCACAACATTGATAAGTTCATCATCGAACTACTTGGCATGTTGAAGAATGCCGAGAAGAGCATTCTAAAGGCCAATGATGTGCTCATGCTACAAAAGGGGAAAGGCAATCACCAAGGCAAAGCTAAGCCAAAAGTTGTTGGCAAGGCAAGGGGAAATCCAAGCCCAATTCGTTAAAGCCTAAACCAAAGGTGACCAAGACGAAAGAAGGAGTCTGATTTCATTGCAATGAACTAGGTCATTGGAAAAGGAATTGCAAACTCTACTTGGAAGAGCTAAAGAAGGATGGAAGTGTACTTCCACTTCAGGTATTTTCGTTATAGAAATCAATACGTCTACTAATTCCTTATGGGTATTAGACAGGATATGAAACTCATATTTACATTAACTTACAGTGATTGAGAAATAATAGATCATTGATAAAAGGCAAAGTAGACCTACGAGTGGGCAATGGAGCAAAATTTGTTGCATTAGCTATAGGGACTTATTATTTGACTTTGCCTAGTGGACTTGTTTTACAGTTATGGAATTTTTATTATGTTTCTAATATGAGTAAGAACATTATTTCTGTTTTTTGTTCAGACAATGATGGTTTTCATTTTATTAGTGAGAATAATAATCTTTCCATTTACCATAGAGACATATGCTATGGTGTAGCGACATTATTCTTCGTCTCTATGTGTTAAACTTGGAACAAGACAAGCCCATCTATAACGTAAATAAAAGGTTAAAATCAAATGATTTAAACCAAACCTACTTTTGGGATTGTTGTTTGGGCCATGCAAGCGAGAAACACATCTCTAAACTCCATAAAGATGGATTACTCGATTCATTTGATATAAAAATTTTAAGGAATTCAAGAATGAAGTACAAAACCAACTTGGCAAGAATACAAAGCACTTCGATCTGATCGTGGTGAAGAATATTTAAGCCAAGAGTTTGACGATCATCTTAAGGAGTGTGGGATTGTCTCACAACCTACTCCTCCTGGAATGCCTTAATGGAATGGTATGTCTGAAAGGAGAAATTGAAATCTATTGGATATGGTTCGATTAATGATGAGCCAAATGGATCTTCCAGTCTCGTTTTGGGGATTTGCTTTAGAAACTGTTGCTTTCATACTTAACCGAATTTCATCTAAAGCGGTTGAAAAGGAACCATATGAGATATGGAAAAGGAAAATCCCATAATGTATTTTCTAAAGATTTGGGGATGCGAAACTATGGTGAAACATCAAGTTTCTGAAAAGTTAGCACCTAGATCCGAAAAGTGTGTATTTGTGGGGTATCCAAAAGAAACAAGAGGATATTACTTTTATAATCATTTTGAGAATAAATTGTTTATTACTCGAAATTGTGTCTTTTTAGAAATGGAATTTATTTCCAAAGAAAATAGTGGAAGTAAAGTACTCCTAGAAGAAGAAAAAGAACCACAAATAGCCGCTGAAGATAGAATAGAGATTCAAAGAGACTCACAAGATGTTGTGGAGTCTGAATCCATAACACAAGACCCAAGAAGGTCTGGTAGGACTCGTCATGAGCCTGAGAGATATGAATTTCTCATAACTGATGATAAAGGAATTGTTCTTGTAGATCACAATGAGGGTCATATCTCTTGGCCACTTGATGAGTGGGATTGATGGAATGTATGCATACTCGAATGAATTGATAAAGGGGTTTATCAATGTCATTTGTTATATCAATCTACTTGAGATTAAGAAGCATGCTAAGCAATATAAGGTTGACATGTGACCATGCCTTATGCTTAGATGAGATATCGTGTAACAAAAGGACTAAATATCAAACTGTGAAAAGATAACTCGGATTACCGATGCCATTCAATTTTGGGTTGCCATAATGTATTACTAAATACTGCTTATGAACTTTGGGCCCAAGTTTTAGGACAAGGTCCATTGTCATTTTCGAGTGGACCTATTAGGTAACACACAAGAATGAATTGAATTGGTTCACAAATATTCTCTCATGGTAATTAAATTATTAAGGTAATTAATTTGATTAATTATTAATAATTAGGATTTTATGATTTATTTCATAAATATAATATGAGATATTATCTATTAATGTAATGAGCTTTTAATATAAATCACTTATTAATGAGTTAAAGATCTTTGGGCTTATTCTCATGTGTCACATAAGTATTCAGAGGAGTGATTTATTTAATAATAATATATCATGTAATTAAAACCCCAATGACATTAAATAACCCAATGTTAAATTTGGCTCTCTTCCTATTTTATAGGAAAATTTTTGGACACTCCTATTTTATAGGAGAAATTTGGCTAGCCCTAGTTGATGTTAATTAGGACTCCTAATGAAGTAAGGACTTCATATGCTTGTAGGACAAGTAACAGGAACCTAGTACATCTAAAGTAGGGTTTCCATACTCCTATAAATAGGGCTTGGCCAAATTTCTACCCTCCTTTTTTATGGCATTGTCGAATTTGTTAGTGAACAAATAAAAGAGAGAAAATTTTGTGAAAGCGAGAATAGAGATTGTTTGTGCAAGTACACTAAACCGATTCAACCGAGTTCATTTGTATGGATACCATTGGTCATGTTCGTGCATCGAGTTTGAACTAAAAGCTACACCAACATTGCCGTTCAGTCGAATCCTTAAACCAGTTCTAAAGGTAAATATTGCTAACCCTAATAGTTTTTGTCGATATGCATGGATCCTTGGGGGAATTCTAGATGTAAAATTTTTGTTGTTTCCACTACGATGTATGCTTATGAGTGTCATAAACTTAGTTACGAATTCGAACAAGGAGGGAATGTGTTTCCATTGCAGCAAACCTGGTCATTGGAAAAGGAATTGCGCACTTTACTTGGAAGAATTGAATAAGAATGGGGGCAGGGCTTGCACTTGAGGTATCTTTGTTATAGAAGTCAATCTATCTATTTCTGTATCATGGGTATTAGATACCGGATGTGGTTCTCACATTTATTCAAATTTACAGGGACTCAGAAATAAGAGGATCTTGGCGAAAGGTGAAGTCGACCTAAGTGTTGGGAATGAAGCAATGGTTGCTTCCCTAAAGATAAGGGATTTTTATTCGACTTTACCTAGTGGATTTGTAATTCTTTTGAAGAATTGTTATTATGTTCCTGCTATGAGCAAGAATATTATTTCTGTTTCATGTTTGGATTTAGATGGATTTACTTTCATTATTAAGAATAATTTTAATGCAATTCATCATGAGGACATTTTCTATAGCAATGCTTTGCTTAGTAATGGACTTTATATTCTAGACTTGGATGACCACAAGCCCATTTATAACATTGATACCAAATGAGTTAAATTAAATGAATTAAACCCAACATACTTTTGGCATTGTCGCTTGGGACATGTAAATGAGAACCGCATCTCAAGACTCCATAAAGAGGGACTTTGTGGCTCATCGGATTTTTAATCTTATGAGACATGTGAATCTTGTTTATGTGGCAAGCTGACTAAAAGTCCCTTTAACAAACAAAGTGAAATGGCAAGTGAATTATTGAGCCTAATACATACCGATGTATGTGGACCACTAAACACATCAACTAGAGGTGGTTATAGCTACTTCATTACATTCACGGATGATTTTAGTAGATATGGTTATATCTATCTAATGAAACATAAATTTGAGACCTTTGAAAGGTTCAAAGAGCTCAAGAATGAAGTGCAAAACCAACTTGGCAAAAGTATAAAAGCCATTCGATTAGATCGTGGTGGAAAATACTTAAGTCAAAAGTTTGGCCAACATCTAAAGGAGTGTGAAATAGTTTCACAACTCACTCCTCCAAGAACACCTCAATGGAATGGTGTGTCCGAAAGGAGAAATCAAACTCTATTAGATATGGTTCAATCTATGATGAGTCAAACTGATCTTCCAATTTCCTTCTGGGCTTACGCCCTTGAAACTGTTATATTCCTGCTAAACGAAACTCCAACTAAAGTAGTTAAGAAGACATCATATGAGATATGAACTGAAAAGAAGCCCAATATGTCTTTTCTAAGGATTTGGAGTTGCGAGTCCCATGTTAAGAGATTAAAATTGGATAAGCTAGCACCCAAAATCGATAAATGCTTATTTGTAGGATATTCTAAAGAGACTAAAGGATATTACTTTTACAGCCCAAGCGGGAACAAAGTGTTTGTTGCTTGGAAAGCTATTTTCCTTGAAAAAGAGTTTTTTTTAAGAAAAAACAATAGGAGTACAGTACAACTTAAAGAAATTCAAGAGCCACAAACTCCTATACAAGATAGTACAGAAATGGAAAAGGATTCACAAGAAGTTATGGAACCCGAACCCATTACACAAGGCCTAAGAAGGTCCGGTAGGATTCGTCATGAGCCTAAAATATATGGATTTCTCATAACTGATGATCAAAGCATAGTGCTAGTGGATCAAGATGAGCCCACTACCTACCGAGAGGCAATTGAAAGTCTAAATTTAGCTAAGTGGCTTAGAACCATAGAATCTGAAATGCAATCAATTTATGATAACCAAGTATGAATTTTTGTTGATCGACCTGAAAGTGCTAAGATCATTGAGTGCAAATGGATTTTCAAACAAAAGGCCGATAGTACCTTCAAAGGTAGACTAGTGGCTACATGTTTTAAACAAACTCATGGTATTGAATATGATGAAACCTTTTCACTAGTAGTCATTGTCAAATCCATTAGGGTTCTACTTGCCATAGCCGCATATTATGACTATGAGATATGACAAATGGATATCAAGACGGCTTTCCTTAATGGAAACCTTATTGAGGATGTTTACATGAAACAACCCGAGGATTTTGTCAATCCTAAGAATCCTAATAAGGTTTACAAGCTTCAAATATCCATTTATGAGTTGAAGTAAGCATCCCGAAGTTGGAATCTTCGCTTTGATGAGACAGTCAAAGAGTTTGGTTTTCTAAAAAATGAAGATGAGCCTTGTGTGTACAAAAAGAATAGTGGGAGCATTGTAGTGTTTCTAATTTTATATGTCGACAACATCCTAGTCATTGGAAACGACATCCCAACATTGTTAAATGTTAAGCAATGGTTAGGGAAGTGTTTCTCTATGAAAGACTTAGCTGAAGCCAAAACTATACTGGGTATAAGGATCTATAGAGATAGATCACAACGGCTCTTGAGACTAAGTCAAGAAAAGTACATAGATAAAGTACTAAAACATTTCAGTCTGGTTGACTCCAAGAAAGGTTATATACCTTCGTCACAAGGGGTTGTTCTAAGTAAGAAGGATAGTTCTTCTACAAGAGAATAAAGGGAATACATGAGTAAAGTTCCATATGCTTCGGATATAGGATCTATCATGTATGTCATGCTATGTACTAGACTGGATGTCGCACATGCACTAAGCATGATAAGCAGGTTCTAGCAGGATCCAGGTGAAAAACACTGGACTGTTGTCAAAGGGATCCTTAACTACTTATGAAGGACTAAAAGATTCTTCTTAGTATACGATGGAAAGGAAGAGCTCATTGTAAATGGTTACATTGATGCTGCCTTCCAAACTGATGTCGAGGCTCAAAATTGCAATTTGGTTATGTGTTTTGTCTGAATGGAGGTGTTGTAAGCTGGAAGAGCTTTAAGCAAGACACCGTCACTGATTCTACTACAGAGTTTGAGTATATTGCAGCTTCAGAAGCTATAAAGGAGGTTGTTTAGATTAGGAAGTTAATTACTGGATTAGGAGTTGTCCCAAGCATCCTAGATCCAATTGAACTCCATTGTGATAATAACGAGGCCATTGTACAGGCTAAGGATCCCCAATCACACAAGAAATCCAAACATATACTCAGGAGATACCATCTCATTCGAGAGATTGTCGAGACAGGAGATGTGAAGATATGTAAGATCACTAGAGAAAACAATGTAGCAGATCCACTAACCAAACAATTAGCTAGGCCAAGGCATGAAGGTCATGTTAGATCCTTTGGTCTTAGGATTATGCATGATTGAGACTAGTGCTAGTGGGAGATTGTTAATGTAAGTCGTAACCCCAATGCATTGTATCCATATTATATATATATGTTGTATCCATATATATATATATATGAGACATTGTTTTATCTCATTATTATTTATTTGCTTGTTTAATTTGATAAAACATCCATGAATAATAATTCTGCTTAAGTTATCAAATATGTGATTTGGATAGTAAAACCTTGAAGCATGAAAGAATATTGTTCTAAATATCCCTAGTCAATTATTGTCATAGGAATGACAATAAACCAAGACTAGAATGTGCTTTATGAGTTGATCATGTTTTACTAGTCATAGGATATGAGATATCAATCATAGAACATAAAACATGTTAGAGAACAATGTTTTGGGTCGATCCACTTATGAGAATACTATATGGTTCAAATATCATAAGTATTTCTCATACAATGCTTATACTTGAATCCCTCGACCTGATATCACTAAGGTTTCTTAGGTGATTTCTCATATACTTTGACATACGCCTAATGTTATTTGTAATGAGTAACAAGTATGGGTATGACTGGATATACCATGAATCATGCTAAGGAACATGAGTGAAGTGAAGGGATTGCCACTCTTCAAAGAGAGAGAAGATATCATCGGCCATTTGATTAGTGAAATTGAGTAGTGTGTGGCCACACCCAAACAAAGTGATAAGTGTTTCACTTATAGATCAAGGAAATGTTTTAATATACATAAGGGTGGCCGGTTTCATACCTTATGCTAATTCTGATATCGAGAGGTAAAGGGTTGTATAAGGTTGTAATTAGGTTATGTTTATTCGTAATTGACATTCATTTCAATTTGGTAATCATAATGTCTTGCTAGAGATCAATTATGATTTGTGGGTTATAAATTAATTTTAGGCCAATTGCCAACATTGAATGAACCTACATGATAACACACAATAAAAATCTGGGTTAGGGCTAATAATATTTTTCTTTTCGGGCCATTAATCTATGTTAATGATTTAAAACATAATTAAATGGGCCTAATATGAAGTTCAGCACACCCATTGAGGAGGATTAAGAATTTTTCCTTATGGGGATATAATTAGGAAGAGTGATTAATTAATAAGATTTAATTAATTACTTAAAAAGGAAAGAAAAGGAAGAGAAGATTTTGGCTAGGGTTTCTCACTTCCTTGGCTGAAACACTAAAAGATAAATAGGAGGATTTGATTCTCTCACTTATGTTTGGAAAAATTTTGCTAGGGTTAGGGTTGAATGACACTCCTATTTTCTCTCCTTGCCTCTGCTTAGCTGAAACCCAAATTTGGAGGAAAGAGAATGTGATTCTTGTACACTCCGAATTCAGCTAGGGTTTTCTATCATTCCTTAGTAGAAACCCTAAGATATAAAAGAGAGAATTTGATTCTCACTAGCGTGTTGGCTGACTTAGAGTTCGACAATCACAAAAAAAGGAGGAAAAGAAAAACATTTTCTTGAGCTCTTCCAAAACTGAATTTCACTAGACAAGAAAGAGAGTCTTTTAGTGCTAGCACACATAGCCATAACCAACGATCATGTGTGTGTGTGAGAGTAGAGGAGAGTAATCTTTTGGCAGTCCCTAGTCAATTATATTCGGCACAAATCAAAGGAAACAATTCAACAATTCCAGCTTTTGGGGAAAAGCAATTCGGCTAGGTTAAAAGGTACATATATTCGGGCTCCTTTTATTAATTATGATTACATACAATGTTCCTGGATGTTTCTTGTGTGATGTTGTTGTATTCCGCTGCACATATTAGATGTTTAATCTCATAAGAAACCCAACAACTTGCTATCATACTATTGGGGGTGTGTGAGCTTTAAACCTGGTATATCTTTGGGCTAATTCTATATCAAGCAAGGTTGTTTGCTTAGGGTAGATAGGTTTGTTGTAATCCTATAGAAAATAACATTGTAGAGGTTTGCTGTGAACCTAAGTATAAAACAACATTGTTGGCCTTAGAGGTGTTGAGCTGGAATCAACCTCATGTATTGGCCTTAGAGGTGTTGAGAATCAAGCTCGTGTATTGGCCTTGTTGGATTGAGATGTATTCAATCAACATTATAGTGGAAATCCTAAGTAGTGAGACTTATGTAGTGGACGTAGGCATCGAGTTGGTCAAACAACTCTAAATCTTGGTGTTGATTTTGCTCTTACATTTAAAGTCGATTCCACTCCATAAACTTTATCCAAAGCATAGACCAAAATTCTCCAATAGAAATATGTCTTGGTTAATTGAATTAGATCTTGAAATGGAAAGAACAACACTTCGAAACCTTAGATGCAGACGTAGATAAAGAGCAGAGATGGAGCAACACGCTGCACTTGAGCCTCCTTTTATCGCGGCTGCTGAACAACCGATGACCATGTCAGATTCTGCTATACCGAACTTAATGGGAGCTGAGTCTAGCATTATAAGACCAACTATTGCGGCCAACAATTTTGAGATCAAATAGAACATTATTCAGATGGTGTAACAATTTATTTAGTTTGATGGGTTGCAGGATGAGGATAGGGTTGGGTTGGAATTTTATGCTCTTGAATGATGAAATGGAAAGTGGATTTGTTCTGTTTGGATATAAGATGTACATTTGATTTAAATACATAATTATTTGTGGTTTTGGGTGGATTAGTTTGAGTATTTTGTGCTTGAAGAAATACCTACCAAGTGTTTGATAAAATGTTTAAAAGATTTTGGGTGGGTACTTAATGAATTATTTGTGATGTTCAATGTGGATTATGTGGAGTGTTTATGTGTGTTGGATACGTGGATGTTGCAAACAGGTGATCAGGAATCAAATTGTGAACTTCATGCACCAATTCTACATTTAACTTTGATTGAAAATGAATGCCCACCACATGTTCGATGAAATGCTTGAATTGATAAAGTTCTTAGCCTCTTTCACTCCACCATTTTATCATTTTGTTAGGATCAATTGACATCACAACATATTGGGGTTTTGTGCTGATGGAGACATTGCTTATTTAGTTGTGCATGTTAGGAGTTAGCATTTTGTATTCCTTCATTTAGGAGCATGAATTTCTTTTGTGTTTCGCAGGTTAATCCTTTTATGTTTAGCGTTGCATTTTGTCTCATATTTATCATTTGTGTTATTATTTTCTCTATAAAAAAGTGTTTGCATGTGTATTTAGCCTCAATTTTTTTGTTGTCGACATTAGATCCACAGGTGAAGTTATCTATATATATTTGAATGTTTCGTTTATGTTGTTAATGTTTACGTTGTTTTCTTATTTTATTTTGGAAGGCTTCTCCTGATTTTGGATGGAATCCACACCAATTTTCCTCAATATGAACCGATCTTCAGGGAAGTTCCTGAACTCTTCAATCTTTCCTCTCCCCATTTGCAATTAATTTTCGTGCTTTATTGCGAACATTGAGGAGAATGTCCAATATTAAGTGTGGGGCAGGGGATTACCATCCTTAGTCAAAATATTGATATTGTGGCTGTGAGTATGAATGTTGTGTCATTAATCCAATGAATTGAATAGTTGAGTATTCTGAATATGCCTTCGTTGCTTTGAGACTTTGCATAGTGAATGAACATGTGACATAGTAATGAAATCAATTTTGCTTAGGAAGTCCCAGGGTAATACTACACCTGGATGCTACTTTTACCTTATAATGTACGCTAAATTGACATATTAATTCAAGCATTAATTGATAGCATTTTGGCCTTAAGTGTATTTAATTGTCCACAAATTTATATATATTAGTGTTTTTTGTAAGGCAAATGAAAATGCATGAAATGTGGTTGAAAAATGATGGAAATGGCATGAAGATCGAATGATTCAAAAGTGTACAAGAGATGGAAATGAATAGGGAGAAAAATGTGGCCAAGTCGTAGTCATCAAGTCATAGCACTAGTTGAAGAAACAGTGGTAGCTCACGGTCATGACCAAGACCGTTAGCCAAAATGGACCAAGGTTGTGATGCTCTCACGGCCACCAATCATGGTTGTGAAGCAAATTGTGAGCATGTCATGACCGTTAGGCAAGCCGTGAACCAATGCCATAATGAACATTTGAAGCTCTCCAATAAACAGTAGCTCATCACGGTCATGAACTTGACCATAATGGAGACTGTGATGCTCTCATAGTCATGGTTCATGACCGTTATGACAGAACAAGCCGAGTTCATGACTCGGTCATACCCCTGAGTCATGGTCGTGACCATGACTATGAAGGACATTCTGGAGAGAGAGAAAAATGACGCAAGACAACAAATCAAATGGGGACCAAAGGCACAATCAAGGGAAATTTAGAAGGACTTTGCTAGGGCTTGTGGAGACCAAGACAACAAATCAAGCTCTGACTTGCTTTCATATGTTTTCTTGGAAATCATTAGAGTGCACTAATAGTCAATAAGGCACATTGTCGGGGGTATCCTTCAGATTCATTGAGTTCGTAAGAACGTTCTTGTCTTGAAGAAACGTTATTGGATCAAGAACGTCCATTGATGAGTAAAGGCATCATTTTTAAAAAGGCATTCAATAACACACGTTGTAGATAAACAATGCATGTAATCAATGTGTTGATCAGATACTGACAAATCTAAGATGCTCATATAGAATTTAAAAGTTGAATATTCCTTCGTACTAAATGATGTCAGTTTCAAAGGTGCAATCTTTAAAGGTTGATAAGGCACGCTGATGATCCATTAAGGCTTGCCAAAGAGATTATCAAGGCACGCTAATGATCTGCAAGGAACACTAATGAAAGATGTTTTTCAAGTAGAAGTACTGGAGCCTTGACAACACACATTAATGGTTTTCAACACACGCTGATCATTGAAGGCATACTTGAAGAACCTGCATTAATAAGGAAGAGCACACGTTAATGTTAATGACGTGAATTAAAATTGAATTGTTGCTTATCTCTCACAATGGTTATTTGAGGGATACAACTGCTATCTTTTAGAGACTCAATATAAATATAGTCGTCCAAAATAGAAGAAAGAAGAGAGACTTTCCAAGAGTGTTCCCAAGCTTTGTAAAATTGATTCTTGATATTCTCTCTCTTCAAGCTTCTTATATTCTTATACCAACTAAGCTTTGATTTGCATTTTGGTTACTGAGTTGGTTTGAGATTACTAATTTCACTTTGGGAATCCACTTGTACTCAAGCTTTGGTGTTAAATCTTGAGGGTAGTATAGGTTTACTTGTTAAAGCCTTGAAAACAAGAGTGGTCTCCAGTAGCCTTGAAAACTAGTGTTGGTTTTCTTATTGTGGCCTGAAAACAAGAGTGCAAAAATTTTCTTGTGAACTTGGAAAACAAGAGGTTGTAATAGTTTTCCCTGCACCCAAAAGTGTGGAAGAGTTAGTGGATTCAAACTCTCTAGTGAATAAGAGGAGTTGACATATGTCAAGGAGGACTGAACCGCTATAAAGCAAGGAATTCTCTCTTCTATCCCTTCATCTTTTTATTATTATCAAGTTCATTTATTATGGAAGTTTGTTGGATTACGTTTTAGTGTTGTTTTCAACTTGTTGCTCAAAAAGTATTAAAGTTTTCAAAGTTCTAACTTTAACCACATTCACCCCCTTTTGAATTTCCATATTGGGATTACAATTGGTATCAGAGCTTGAGTGCTCAAATTTTAGGTTTAAACATCTTGATTTCAAAGATCCAAAATGGGATCATTTGGTGATATATCAAAATATGAAGGTTTATCGATTAATAGAGCTCTTTTCTTTGATAGTAGTGAATACATTTATTAGAAGACTCAAATGATGGTATTATTGAAGTGTGAAGCTGAGGAAGTGTGGGATGTAGTAGAGACAGGTCCATATATTTTGAAGAAAATAGTAGATGGAGTTGAATCGCTTAAGCCAAAGGCGGAATGAGCAAATTATGATAAGAAGATGGTTTTCTATAACAACAAAGTAATGCATATCTTTTTTTTATGCTTTAAGCATGACCTAATTTAATAAGGCCCAACAATGCTCTTACCTTAAGGGGCTGAGTCTGGTGGTAATCACCTAATATTTATAGGTGGACATTCCAGGTTCAAACCTTGGTAGATGTAGGGGGTAAAATAATTGATTTGGATTTTTTCCACCCATTTACCTTTTGAAGAAAAAAAAGGTTCAACAATGCTCCACTGCTCATGAAATTTGAAGGACTCTATAGATTACTTATGAAGGCACTTCACAAGTGAAAGAGAACAAAGTATCACTCCTTGTACACAAATATGAACTATTTAAAATGAAAGAAGGAGAAGGGATATAAGAGATGTTTGATAGATTCAATGACATCTTGAATAGGTTGAAAGCACTTGGAAAGACCAATACTAACTCAGAACTTGTGAGGAAGATTTTGAGAGCCTTACCAAAATCTTGGGCTTCAAAGAAATATGCAATCTTGGAGCCAAAGGATCTCAATGTACTACCTTTGGAAAATTTGTTTGGTTCATTTCTTACACACGAGATGGGTTTATATGAAGATGAAAAGCAATCTTCAAAGAGTGATAAAAGAAGAGGAATGGCTCTAAAGTCCAAAATGGTTGAGGAAGCCGATGATGAAGAAGAATAGGACATTGAGGATGAAGAAATGGCAATGTACTCTAGAAGGTACAAGAGGTTCATAAGGAAGAACAAACCTTTGAGGAAAAAAAGAACAATTGGCAAAGGAAGAATTCAAGAAGTACTTCAAGAAAGACTCAAATAAGGAAACTTCCATCATTTGTTACAAATGTAACAAACCGGATCATATGAAACAACATTGTCCATTTGCTAAGGAATACTCCAAATACACAAAGAAAAATAAGAAAGGAAAGGCAATGAAATAAACATGGAGTGATAGTGATGATAGTAGCTCGAAAGAAGATGATGAAGTTGAAGAAATGGAAAATTTATGCTTGATGGCAATAGAAGAAAATGCAAGTGATGATGAGGTAATAAAAAACTTTACTCTTGATGAATTGCATGATGCTTTTGATGATCTACATGATGAATTTCAAAAACTTAGTTCCAATTATGTTGCTTTAAACAAAAGTTCAAATGCTCTTGGTGTGAAATTGAATGCTTTAAGTAAAGAGAAAATGACTTTAATTGAAGAAATTTGCTTTTAAAGAAAGAATTTGAAAATTTTTCAAACATTGCCTACAAACTTACAAATGGGAAAGATAACCTAAAGAAATTTCTTGGATCTCAAAGACAATCCCTATCTGAGCATGGTTTAGGCTACAACTTTTTCACACCAAAAAAGTCTTCAAAAACTATGTTTGTAAAACAAGGGTCTTTAATTGACAATGCATGCACATTTGTGGTGATCATGGACACATAGCTTATTTTTCCAAGTTGAAATTGACTAATAAGGTTGGAACTAAGAGGATTTGGGTTCCAAAAGCAACAATTCCTTCCAACTTAGTGAAAACTAACCAACAAGGACCCAAGAAAATTTGGGTACCAATTTCAAAAGCTTGATATGTCCTTGTAGGTGTGTTTGAGAGGATAAGCAAAGAGAAATGTGTGGTACTTGGACAATGAATGCTCTTACCATATGACAGGAGATAAAGCTATGTTTTCTCAACTTAATCTTAAAAATGGAGGCTATGTGACCTTTGGAGACAATGCAAAAGGTAAAATTGTTGGAGAAGGTAAGATAGGTAAGGCTCCTAACACTACAATTGACAATGTGCTACTTGTTGATGACTTGAAGCTTAATTTACTTAGCATTAGTCAATTTTTTTGATAAAGATTATAAGGTTGTGTTTAAACCTAATAATGCATTGTTCATGATATGGCTAGAAATGTGTTATTTACTAGTTTAAGGCATAACAATATTTATATTGTTGACTTCTCGGACTCTACTTCCTTTAATTAAACTTTCTTTTCGGTTGTGAACAATAATGATTGGCTTTGGCATAGAAGATTAGGACATGCTAGCATGCATACTATTTCAAAACTTTGAAGAAAAGATTTAGTAAAAAATTTACCAAAAATCAAAATTGAAAAATATTTGGTGTGTGAGGCATGTGCTAAAGAAATGTGAGCCATTTGAATCCTATTGTGAGGAGCATGGAATTTTGCACAATTTTTCAGCTCCAATGACACATCAACAAAATGGAGTTGTTGAGAGAAAAAATAGGACTTTGTAATAAATGGCAAGGAAAATGTTAAATGAGAATGATTTGCCAAAGCATTTTGGGCAAAGGCTATAAACACAGCTTGATATATAATTAATCAGGCTTATGTGTGATCCATACTCAAGAAAACACCTTATGAGTTGTGGAAAAATAGAAAGCCAAACATTTCCTACTTCCATGCTTTTCGTAGCAAGTGTTTTGTTCATAACAATGGAAAGATACCTTAGGAAAGTTTTATGCCAAATCAGATGGGGGTATTTTCCTTAGATATTCATCCATTAGCAAGGCTTATAGAGTCTTTAACAGAAGGCTTAAAAAGGTATAAGAGTTCATACATGTTATATTTGATAAACTAACCATCTTGTGTCTAGAATGGATGATGATGATTATAGCCCAGGTATTGGAGACAAAATGAATGATTTAAACATCAATGACAGTAGGAATGAACCATCTTAGCAAACTTAAGAAGATCCCAATGATGTGAAACACAAGGATTTGCCTAGATAATGGAGATGTGTCAAAACATATCCAAAAGACCTTATCATTGGAGATGCTTCAAATGGAATTACAATACTAAGCACCATAAAAAAAGTTGCCAACTTTGCATTTATATCTCAAATTGTGGCAAAAAAGGTTGATGATGCACTTGAGGATGAGTATTGGATCCTATCCATGCAAGCGGAACTAAACCAATTTAAAAGAAACCAAGTATGGGAGCTAGTTCCAAGACCGAATGGATTTATGGTGATATGAACCAAATGGGTGTTCAGAAATAAGGAGAATGAAGAAGGAAAAGTAGTTAAAAACAAATCAAGAATAGTGGCTCAAAGATATCTTCAAGAAGAAGGTATAGACTTTGAAGAATCTTTTGCATTCGTGAAAAAACTTAAAGCAATAATAATTCTTTATGCATATTCATGTTACAAGGACTTTATGTTGTTCCAAATGGATGCGAACAATGTTTTCTCGAATGGATGCATCAAGGAAGAAATGTATGTGGAACAATCTCCTAGATTTGTTGACCTTCAATATCCAAATCATGTCTACAAGCTCAATAAGGCTCTATATGGACTAAGGCAAGCTCTTAGAGCATGGTATGAAAGGTTGAGCCAATTCTTGTTGGACAACAGATTCAGCAGAGGTAAAGTGGATAATACTTTATTTACTTTGCACAAAAAAGAAAATTTACTTTTAGTGCAAATATATGTTGATGACATAATATTTGGTGCTACTACTGAATCCTTGTGTGATGAGTTTTCTAAGCTAATGCAAAAAGAGTTTGAAATGAGCATGATGGGAGAGCTTAGTCACTTTGTTGGATTGCAAATCAAGCAATTAAAAGAAGGCATTTTCATAAATCAAAGTATATCAATGATATGCTTAAGAAGTATGGAATGGAAGGTGCTAAGGATGAGTAAGGGAAAGGGGTAGAGGAAACGTTATATAGAGGAATGATTGGATCTCTCTTTTGTCCTATTGCAAGTAGGCCAGATATAATGTTTAGTGTTTGCTTATGTGCACGATTTCAATCTTGTCTTAAAGAATCTTATTTGAGTGCGGTCAAAAGAATTTTTAGATATTCGAGTGGTGCTATGAATGTAGGCTTTCAGTATCCTAAAAATGATTGTTTTGATTTAATTGGCTCTAGTGATGCTGATCATGCAGGAAGTCAATTAGATAGGGAAAACACTTTTGGGTACTTGACAATTCCTAGGAAATTCACTAGTGTCTTGGTTCTCAAAAAACAAAATTGTGTTGCACTATCCACTGTTGAATCAAAATATTCAGTAGTTGGAAGTTGTGTAGCTCAAATTTTTTGGATCAAGCAACAACTTTTGGACTTTAAAATTGCATTTTCAAAGGTTTCAATTAAGTGTCACAACACTAGTGTCATTAATATTTCCAAAAACCAAATTCAACACTCTCAGACAAAGCATATAGATATAAAGCATCATTTTATTCGTGATTATGTTCTCAAAGGAGATATAGAACTTGAATTTATTTCATCAACTGATCAGCTTGCTGATATTTTGACAAAATCTCGTGATGAAAAGCAATTTGTGTCCATTTGTAGTGACATTGGTATGTGTGACTTGAATGAATTTTGATTGATGTTTGATGTGCATAATTTATGTTCACAACCATTCATTTATGCATTCATGATTATATTGAAGTGATCTATATGCAAATGAAGTCAATAACATGGATGGAAAATGAGTAGAGTATCAGGTTCAGAGGCAACAAAGTGTGTTGATGGTTATCTACGCATGTTATCGGAGACAAGGTTCAGATAGGTTAGTACATTTTGGTAATAAAGTAGGCTATGGGACACTAAGATGCAAAAATACTTATGAAATTTCTCTTGAATTCATTAGTGTATTGTTCTACACAAGTAGCTGAGATAGTCCGCGTGCAGATGGTAAGTCACAGTGACTGGAGGTTTAGACTCTTTCGATTAGGCATGTTATTGATGACTAACACACATAGAAAGATTGATCGTTAAAATGTCTGAGATGAATGGAACTCGATAAGGGATGTTGTGGATGATTAGCGGATGCTAATGATTTACCGAATTCTCGAAGTATCAGGTATCAGTCATTAATGTGTGTAGTTTATGAATAACGAATGTAGGTTCCACAATTGGCATTTGAGTGCATTATTGAGATTTTAACGGGCGTAAATGATTTCCCATATCCACTGCCTAGTTTATCAACCTAAACCGACTCTCAACAACGCTTTGTAGATGATGAATAACGTGTGTAAGTCATCACAAGTTATTATTATTATTATTATTATTATTATTAGAGCACATTAGTTCTCACGTATGCACATAGATGACTACCAGTTCTAAAATTTCATATCCCGTCTAAATTTTCATATTTTCCAAAATTGGACCGCCTTACTTTTTCACTTTTAACCAACAAAGAAAAGGCCTCTCTCAGTTCCTTCGTCTCACTTTCAAGCACTCTTTGTCTATCTCTTCCACTCAACCCTTGTTTCTTTCCAAATCTTAAACTCTCTATCTCTCTCTCTATAAACCCTAACATCTCTATCTCTTCGATTGCTTGTTCCAAAAATCAATGCGTGTCAAGATGGCAAAGAAAGGTGAAAAGAGAACGAAGCACCTTCATGATGTTTCCACTCCTGAAAAGCCAGAAACCTCGAAAGGAATTAAGCGGCCTCAATCAGAACGCACTCCAATAACATAGAAAGGAAAGAAAGCCGCTACTCCAGTAAAGAAATCTAGAAGAATTTAACAGGAAAGGATTTTGATTCTAATATATTTATTGATCTAGTTTCTATTAGAAGGTACAAAATTCTTAAGTTGACACAATTCTCTAATTTTCGGGTGTTTGATTTATGAAGTTTGAAAGAAGGGAAACTAATTTAATCAAGTATTTCATGAGGTATGGATTGAAAGAGTTTTGTGCTGAAGCAAGAGATTATTATCCTAAGTTAATTTGGGAATTTTATGCCAACACAAGTATTTTTCAAGAGGATGATGAATATGGTGTCGATTTTGAAGTAGTATAAAGAGTCGTGTGAGTGGAGTGGAAGTTAAGGTTACTGAACAACTTTTACATGAATTGTTGAAATTATCTACTAGTGGTTGTGTTCCAAAGAAAGGGAAAGAGAAGGAAAAGGAGTTTATTGATGAGGAAAGCAACTTAGTGGCTGTGAACAAAAATGAATTAAGAAAGCTCTTGTTAGATCAGTGTTGAGTTGTTGAAGTTAAGGCTGAATTGCTAGATCAAAATGACCTAGGAGTACACTAGAGAATGGTGCATCTTGCACTCATAAAGTTAATCAATCCAAGGTCTCATTCTCAAAATTCAATCACATTTAAAGATGAGATGGTAATTTATTTGCTACTAACAAGGAGATAAGTGAATTTCTCACCCATGGTGCTGAATGTAATGATGGAAAAAGTCTGAAGCTTTACAAACCCATATTTGGACACAAAGCTAAATAGAGGAAGGAAAGTATTCCTTGTTCGTTCCATCTCACCATGATTTTTAAACACTTCAAGGTGGACTTTCTAGTATCAAGGCAGAATAGATGGTAGATCCCACAAAATCAAAAAAGAGAATTTGAAAGAAATGAAGCTCTTCAATATTGTGGATAGAGGGTTTATTTACCGTCCATATATTCGAAGTAAAGACGAGTTTGTGGAGAAAAGACATGAGAAGCACATACAAAAACCTGAAGAAATGGTCTATACACGAATTAGTGTTGAACCAAAAGTAATTCTTGCCAAATCAGTTGTTGTAGAGGCATGGGAGAGCATAAAAGACAGTGGAGCTGAAACCTTCAATATGATTATGAGTGAATTTATGGAGTTCAAGAATCACAATGAAACAAGATTGGACATAATTGAGGAATTTCAGAAGTTAATCTTCAAGAATGTGGTTAGCTTGAGGACATCACAAAGTGTTGATGATAGTGAAATTCCTGAGTTGTCTCGGAAACAAATGCCTTCATTTTCGACCACTGCTCAACAAGAGAACATTCTAACTACTAAACAAAAGGATCTTCCCACTGCTTAACACAAAGATGCACTAATTGTTTCTCTACTAAATGAAAAAGTGCTAGCAATGAGTAGGCAAGCAGTTGCTTCAATGGTAGAAGAGGAAGCTGGAGAAGCACAAGAGCTAGTTTTCCAGAAAGTAATTTCTAAAAAATATGTGATAGAACCAGAGCTCTCTGAATTTGAATCAGTTATAGCTGAGAAAATAGCAGTCATGGCTCAATCCATGCTTGAAGAAGTTCGGATTCAATCCCAAGAGCCAACTGAGTGAGTGGAAAGAGTAGAACAAACTCAGTCCTACAATCCTGAAATTATGCAGATCACTCTCAAAGGCTAATCAGTTGCAATTATTCTTTCTAATGTTGATGAGAGTCCAAAGGATATTTACCAAATAGATATTGATCAAAAGGACTTAAATCTTAATGCACCATCCAAAGAAGCATCTGAAGCTCATTCACCATCCACTTCAAAAGCTTGATCTCGTATCATCATTTTGTCTTTGTAAATTTTTTTATAACTTGATATGAATGTATATACAATGATTGATGTAATGACTTGATATATTCTATGAAAAATCCTTGATTATATATATTGTTGCTCTATTTACTCTTATGCCTTGTAACTTTCTAACCAATGACAAAAAGGGGGAGTAATATCAAAGAATTTGTACTCCCCTTTAGTTTATGCACCTATTCTTAGTCTTAATCATGAAAGAAAACAAAATTGATCAAGGTTTAAAACCTTTTCACATGGTTAGATATGCAATAAAATTCATCAAGACAAACCAAACTTTGATGATGATTTACAATACAACTATTGAGTCAACATGAGCTCATGTTAACCATAAAAAAGGGGGAGATTATTGAGCTATTTTATGGACAACATGAGAAATCCTTCTAAGTTTTGATGATGATTTACAATACAACTAAAAAAGTTGATCAAGGCACATTGATGATGAATAACACACGTTGATAAGACAAGAGTTCACACTAACCTAAGTCAAAATGGCATCAACGCCCACTATTGAGTCAAGAGTGAGCGTTGATGGTGTCTCTGATGTTTTGGAAGTTATTTCTATATTTGTTGGAAATGCTAATGAGTCACGAACATTCAGACTTGCTCTCGTATGTTTTCTGGGAAATCATTACAGCAAGCTAATTCTCAATAAGCAGCGTTGTTGGGGTTATCCTTCAAATTCATCCAGGTCACAACAAAGTTCTTGTCTTGAAGAAACGTTATTGAATCAAGAACGTCAGTTGATGCGTAAAGGCGTCATTTTTAAAAAAGGCACTCAACAATGCACGTTGTAGATAAACAACGAGTGCAATTAATGTGTTGATCAGATACTGACAAATCTGAGATGCTCATCAGGAATTTAAAAGTTTAATATTCTTTCATACGAAGTGATGTCAGTTTCAAAGGTGTGATCTTTAAAGGTCGATAAGGCACACTTAATAGGGTGTCAAACCCACCAATCGATAAAGTAAAGAGAATTGAAATGCAATGAACATAAACCAATTGGAATGAATGCCTAGCAAAGGTATTTCATCCATTCAATCACAGGCACGAAAGATAAATACCAAGCATTTGAATACACAGAGTTGTAGTTAACAGTGATGCACCCAATTAACCAATCTCTTCTTACTTAATCGATAGCCCTGGGACGCCCTACAGATTATTTTCCTAACCACTAGATAACCCTCAGGACGCCCTGTAAGATTCAATTTATGGCAACAATAGGAACTAAAGAGACCCCTACCTAGCTAGTGAAGTCGAAAACGCCATATGTAATAACTTGATTTTTTTTTACTATTTTTCCGGTAAATTTTCCGTTGAAATTTTTTTCAAATTAATTATTTTTGAAGGATTAATTTTAATTTAAAATATCATTAAATTAATTAATGATATTTTCAAGTGTTAAACTTTTCTTTGGTATTAATAGGATTTTTGAAGTGTATTGGGAAATTAAATTGAGTGAAAATTTGTTGGAATTGGGAAAAGAAAGAAAATTGGAGGAAAATAAATCAGGAACTGAACTACAGGTCGTTTAGCATGTGAGGCAAACGACGTGTCATTCGGCATGTATGCACAGTCGTTCGGTTGAAGAAAAGAAACGACGTGTCGTTCGTTCTGAAGAGGAAACGACTTGTCGTTCGATCCGATAGACGGTCGGTCGTTCGCTGGAGAAGAAAACGACATGTCGTTTGAGTCCCCAGACGACCGGTCGTTCGCGTCCACAGGAGCCGGATTCTCACTTAACAAAACGACGTCATTTTGAGCAAGCAAAATGACGCCGTTTTGACTCAAATCCAGCAGCCCATATTTTTCTTTTTCTTCTCTTCTTCTTCGTTTCTTTCTTCTTTCAAAACTGAAGCTCTCTCTCTCTCGTCTCTCTCTCTTCCTCGTTGGCCGAACAAGCCACCGGAGGTAATCTCTCTCCCTCTCCTCTTTTCTTTGGTGAGTTTTCTTGCGT